>JAWQFJ010002770.1:0-99187 GCA_034096865.1 Theodoxus fluviatilis | reverse complement strand
GCCTTATACATTACACGCCTTATGCCGGGAGCGGTTTTTGCGTTTTACTGTTCCTGTCTTTGTTCAGTCATAGTATTTTTGTTTTCCAGAGAACTGCTTTGAAATTTTGCACAAAGACACAGAAGACATTAATAATCAAACTCATTCATAAAAATCCTCCTCACCGCTGTCAGGATCATTGAAAAGTTCATTCAGCACTTCCAGTGCTGACAAACGAGCTTTATAGCTTCTCGCAGAAGCCATTTCATTATCAAATCAATCAAAATTGTTAGAAAAATACTTCAAATCCATTTAAGTCTATCAAACTCTGCAAGAACACCAAGGAAGCCCTAAGGGACGTAACTCTAACGGCTACAGACACTGGTTCAATGTATTTAGAGTTTCCTCCCTTGCAATCAAGACCCGAGACTGTCTCAGGACATAGCACAGCAGGAGCAGTCGAAGCCTGAGATAGTTTCGGGCAAAGCAGGGAAGGGGTTGAGGTCCTGTAAGTCATTAACGTGTTTCATTCCCTAGTCGTGTAAGGATTATGCAATTTTTATAAAAATATCAGTCGAGTAACAGCCACGTGGGGTGGGTGCTGGTGGCTGTGGGCGGTAATGGGCGGTACAGGATCTAAGAGTTAAAATAACCCAAGTAATCCTGCTTTTTTTTCTTCCGACCGTAAACTGTTTTCAATCATGCAAAAAAAATGAAAGAAATTGAAGGTAAACCACAAAATGCATTCTATCCCATCTTCCCTGCCCTATAAGCACACAGGGAATCCACTACATAAGTTATTTTTTTTTAATTCAGTTAAGTAAGTTTGGTTTATGTTTAAACTTTAATATAGCCCTTCTTAAAAGAAAAAAAAGTGGAGGCTTTTATTTTTAACCCTTTATTTTTTTGTTGCCATGTTACTTTAACAACAACTTTTACTTTATTGTTATTATTATTATTATTATTATTATTATTATTAATATTATCAGCATCATTAGTATTAATATTTTTATTATTGATATTATTAATGATATATTTTTATTATCATCATTTATTATTATTATTATTGATATTGTTATTGATATTTATTTTTTAGTAGTAGTGTTGGTCTTGTAGGCAGAATTAGTATTTTTGTCGTCCTTGCAGCAGAGACTCATTTCTGCATGGGACTGCTCAGGCTGTGCCCTACAGCACCACCGCTGTATTGCAGGGCACCAACTCCCTTTATGAAGTGTGCCTTTCTCTTGTTTTGCTTTGTTTTGTTTGAGAGAAAGGGGTATGGGGGTTTGACCTGTATTTGATATAGCTAGATCTGATGTACTTGCTGTAGACAATCCTTGACTTGGTCTAGTGGGTGTCAGTGAATTTGGCGGACAATATGAAGGCCAAGTCAATTCAGAAGCTGACCAAGGTAAGTTACAGAGGGATTTTGACTTTTTAAAAACTGGTATTTAAAAGCAAATAGTTCATTGAACTAGATGTGATTAAAATGCATATGGGTAAAGATTGTGATACGACTTGAATGAATATGGAGTAGCGCTGTGTTGAATGTAAGTGTGACTGCTGCTAATTGAATGTTTGTCATCAGGCAGACCCTTTGTCCTGCAGTTGTTACCTCACTAGGAAGTCTTGGATACTCTCAGGAGTTTTTCAGTCTATGAATCTCCATTGTCACAGATGTTAATGTTCTTTGTGTTGTCCTGTTGTTATGTGAGCAAGCATGCCATGGTGAATTTCAAATTGTACCATCAACAATATATATACTTCTTCCCCCAACAGTTTAAATGATACTACATAGATGTATAATGGTTTTCAGCATGTTAGGTTGCTATTGTCTTTCAGCTCTTCATTGATCCACGAAAACTGTTGCCCATGGCACGCCTCCTGTCTAGTAGCACTGGCCGTGGAGGAGGTCGAGGTGAGTTTTGGTTGGTGGGTTGGTGGGTTTTTCCAGCAAACCCAGAAAGATGGGCAATTTTATATCCAATTTTGCTGCTGCTTTGCCAATTGAAGAGTAGATATTATCAATTGATGGTGTTACATTTTAGTGTGTCTTTGCTATGTGAGCCTGTAAATGCTCACTCTCCTCTCCTAATTGTCTGTCTGTCTCTCTCTGCCTTCCTGTCTGTCTGTGTCTGTGTGTCTATCTCTTGTCTTTTTATTTTTTGTCTGTCCATCCATCTCCCCCCCCCCTTCTCTCTCTCTCTCTCTCTCTCTCTCTCTCTCTCTCTCTCTCTCTCTCTCTCTCTCACTCTCTCTCTCTTTCTGTTACAAACAGCCAGCGCATACAAATATCTGGGTAATGTCCTATCTGCTAAATTGTGCTCAAATGTAACCCAGACTGACATAGCTTGCAGAGCGAAAGCAGCCCTCATGCTGTTGATCAAATCACTGAGAAAGGTATCCCATGTAATTCCCTGTGTTTTCTGTAAACTTGTTGGTGCACAGATCCAATCAATACTTTTATATGGATCTGAGGTGTGGGGAATGGACGACTGCCAAACTGTAGAGGGTGTACATCTGCGTGCTCTCAAGAGTTTCTTGAATGTGTCATCCCGCACCCCAAATGACATGGTTTATGGAGACACGGGACGGTTTCCCCCTCTATGTGAATGCTCAGATTAGAAGTATCAAGTACTGGTTAAAAGTTATGAAAATGGATGAAAGCAGACTCCTGAAGAAGGTATACAGAATGATGTTAACCCTTACGTTGCCAAGTTTTTTTAACCATGCGTCATTGCTCTGTGCTGACTTTTCTCCCCAGAATTTACTCCAAAAACGGTCACCGTCTTTGAAGTCGATTTTCATATTCTTCTTCACCTCTGATCAAAAAATGCAAAGAATAAAAGTTGTAGCCAAGAGAATTCTGTACACAGTGGTATGCAGCACTTGAATGAAATTTATCATAATACCTGCGTTTTATTATCAAAATGAAATAAAACAACAACAACAACAAAACAGACCAATGAAATGCCTTTACACTAACTTTATTATCTAATCATGACCTCCAGCAATTATCAGGCTTGATTTCTAATAAGTTACCTAGTAAAAAGAATGACAAAAAAGGCCTCAAATCCTTACATGCACCTCAAAAGTCCTTGCTGTGATCATGGAGTAGGGGTGTGGTTGGGAGTGGGGAAGACACTGATCACAGTGCCTAAAAACAATCACTCTAACCTTGTTGAAAGCAAATGATTTTCATTAGGAATTATAAGCATAACTATTTACACATCCACAAAATGACACCAATGGAATATCTACATGTTACTACAGGTACAATGACATACTAATAAAAATGGCTGAAACTGGAAAATCACACACACACACGCACGCACACACACACACACACACACACACAGCTTCTACCCAAGGCAACATGCAGTGTCCATAGCAGGTTGAAAACTATCTAGGAAATCAAGCAAAAATCTCTACAGCAGGTTTAAAATCTTCAATCTCGAAACCGTGAGTGAGGCGCGAGTTGGTCGACTGGATGGGCTGCGAAATATTGCGACGCATACCTGATTGTTTGTTCGGTCATTAGTCCAAATACATCGTCATCGAAGAAGTAAGCGAAAATCTTGTTGGCATCGTCGCTCTCAGTGTGAACAAGTAGGCCAGACGTCTGACAGAAGGGAGGAAGCTAAGCATTTTCGAAAGCCTGCTGTCGGAAAGAGCGTGATGCGCTTCCTGATGCACGTCTTGAAGTTGATCTACTTGACGATGCTCGCTCCGATGCACGGTAACGGTTCGAACTTCGACATCTTCCCGCGATCGGAATCGCTGCAATTCTGCTTCTGCCTCGGCAACATCATCTAGATTGAAAGGCTCGAACTCTTCGTCTGAATCCTCGCCAAACAAAAGCTCTATTACACGCTCATCGATGTCTTCTGACAAAACTTGACGCAAAAAAAACATAAAACTTCGGAGCGAATTTACTCGAAAACTTTGTAGAGATCGCCCATACAAACTGCACATGCGCAGAAAGCTCGGGATGTCCGCTTTCCTGCTGTGGTATTTATAGATAGTTGATGTCATTTTCAAGGGAGATAACTGGGTTCAAACTAACCCACCCTTAGCGACCGAGCGCGGGCGGAATCTCCCGCCGTCAGCACACAGCGGTGAAAACAAGCTGGGCGGGAATTCCCGCCGGCGGCACGCTATGGGTTAAATACGTCTGAACACTGCAGACTCTGGACATCCAAGGTGAAAAAAAATCTTGAGAGACTGCGACCTTCAATATGTATGGATAGAACAAAGAGTTAATGATGAGACTGCATTGTTGAGAAATCTGAGAGACAGGCTGACGAGCAGATTTTTCGAACTCTGGAAAGAAAGAGTCCTTAGTAGCCAGAGATATTCTTTCTACAGACAATTTAAAGACTCGTGTATGACTGAACAATATCTCTACGATATAGACAAAAGAGTGTTCAGAGATATTTACGTACGTTTTCGCATGGGCATCACTGAATTGTACATCCATAAGCTAAGATATATGACAGAAGAGCTAGAAAAAGTATGTCCTCTATGCAGAGAAAAGTATGAGACGGAGGAGCATTTCCTTCTCTGTTGCCCCACATTGTACGATTTAAGAGAACGCTATATATTTCCACATCTAGACCTAAATTGTCAAAATCTGGTGAAATATTTGTTGGCATCTAACCAAATGTACATCATAAGAGCGATAAGTACATATCTATACAGAGCCTTCAGGCGCAGACAGGAAGCTCTGGAGTCTACAGAGCACGACAGTTTTTCGCTCGACTAATGTTTGGCTATATAATAATAATGAGTATTTATATAACGCTTTCCGTGCACAAAGCGCTTTACAAAGTTTAAAAAGAACATAGCCACACAAGCAAACTGTGTGCATTTACCCCTACATGTTAAGTCAAAACATGTGGTTTATTGTAACACTTGAAAAGGGCCGGTGGCCTTATCAATAAACTTGTTCGTTCGTTCTCTTTCTCTCTCTCTCTCAAAACACTCACTGCTTGAAAGACATTTGCAGAGAATCATTTCGGAGAACATTGTGTCCTCCAGTAATTGTGTTCATTTGCCCATCCTTTTACTGTAGTTTGTTTTTGCAGTCTCATGTTGACAGACCTACACAGCACTATTCTAAATGGGCCTTTTTCACTATGCTCTCATTATGGTGGTTTCTGTTCATTTCTCTGAAGCTGCTCCTGAACAGCAGAGCAGCAGGATGACTAGTGCATATTTGTTCTCTTGTTACAGGTCGCGGTGGTGACAGGGGTCGGGGTAGAGGCCGTGGTGGTGGTCGTGGCTTTGAGGGTGGTGGCAGAGGCAGAGGAGGTGGTGGTGGCTTCCGTGGCAACCGAGGTGGAGGGTATGGTGGTGGTGGTGGCAGAGGTGGAGGGTATGGTGGCGGTGGTGGTGGTGGTGGGTATGGTGGTGGTGGCCGAGGCAGAGGAGGTGGTGGCTGGAGGGGGGGAGGCGGTGGAGGATTCAACAGGAGTTGAAGAGAAGGAGTTGACAAGAATGAGAAGTAGCAAGCCAGCTGTGTGGATGTGGGAGTGGTGCTGTGGATGAGTGGAGTGGCTGCTGCGTGTAGATGTGTTGATGTGCATTGCTTTCACATCAGAGAGGACTGCTGCTGACTTGACGCCATGTGCTTGGATTTGCACTGCGAGTGCTGTCTGTGTGCGTGGTTGTGCTGTTGGCTGCCATCATTACAGATTTTTAATACTGGCAGGTAATTTTCATCTCACTGCCCGAGATTCATGGTTCATTGTCATAATGAATGGTCTTTTGTGATTTTATGCATTTGAAATGAACATCATTTATGTCTACTGAAAAGGACTAATGCGTTTTTCTATGATTTTTTTAATTACATGACCTTGAGGTTGTTTTAATATCTTCCTCTGATATACACGATTCCTCTAGTGTGAAATGGTTCTCTAGGTTATCACAGTGCTTAATCTAAATTTGAATCTATGGTCTAAGATAATTGCTGTCATCTTTTTATGACATTTACTGTGAGTTGTATGGCTTTTTCTCCATTGTTAGAAGCTAGGTGGTAATTTGATCTGTCCATGTTACAAAGGTGTTGAAGAAAGGAGACTCAGTTTACTGTGGATGGTAGCAACTGGGGATTGTCCTTCCTGTGTGAAACGAGTGTTTGAATCTGCAACAGAAAATAAAACCTCCTGAACTTCCCTGACATTCTTTATACATTTTGTCTGTCCGACGTAATAACACAATTTGACAAGGGCACTCAAACTTCAACAGCGAGCACATGTGTGGGCTTCCATTATCAATTCAGGGACGTAGTAGCATGCCAGTCGACAGTTTCACTGAAACATCACTCGGCATCATGGTTCGGGACAGAACCAGTATGACACATGTCCACTCAGCCCCTGCCACTTGCCTCAGTAGTGGTTCCAGGCTGCAGAGTGGACCTGGGACGTATGAATGGCGTGTGAAAACGCCAACCTCAACAAATCCTTCGACCCCTTCTGAAGCGGTCTACACTCGTGGTTGTATCCTGGACATGGAGCTTGGTTGCATGGGTTGAAAGAGTGAGATGTGGTGACTGCATTAGTTGATAATAAACTCCAACCCCAAAAATGTAGATACACTTTTAATGTGTTTTTATATATTTTATATTTTTAAGATTCATGGTTAACATATTGAAAACATTTGGTCCCCAAATCTAAGGAGACGAGGAAAAAAACAAAAGGCAAGCGTGCAAAACAAAGCAAAGATATTTAAGTGTCAAAATCAATGATATTGGAATCTCTATTATGATGAATCCAAGCATCTAGACAAGGAACACTGCATCCTGTGACAACGTAAGTAAAAGGAGAACCTGGTATACAAGAACATGCAAAATTCATCAAGAATACAACAGTATAACCGAGAAAAAGGTGGAACACATCATGGGTGCAGTATTCACAAATGGTTCCCAACAGTCTCCATAAACCCTCTTAAATAAAGAATGGTCAAAAGCTGCATGAATTTCTACCTTCCCTGCTGCATACTTTCCACTGTACGTGGTATTCCTGCCTATACACACACAGTTCACAGGAGAGATTGCATGATTTCCTCAGTTTGTAGAATTCAATCGCAATTTTAAAAGTTTTAAAAAGCATTTAAACATGTCATGATTGTTAGAATAGGGAAACAAATCTCACCAGTGATGTAAGGCAATTCACTTGGTGCAATTAACATGTTTGCATCAATAAAATGCCCCCCAAATCCTCTGTGCTTTTTGACTCCACAGCAAGTCCCACATTCCAAGTCTCAAAATGATCTGGCTGTACAGCAGGGGCCAGCTTGCATTCAGTACGGCCTTTACTGCCATGACTTGGACTTTCAAAGGGTTGCTCTGTGCGTGTGTGTGAGAATAGTGCAGAAGACGAGCCGATGCAAAAACTTCCAAGAAAAAGTAGAGGGTCCGATTTCCTTACTAGTCAAAAGACTGGGCAGAGGAAAGAGAACCAGAACACCTACATAGCAAGGGCAGGGGGTTAGGGGCCACCACCTTGCATTGAATGAGCAATCTTGGAACCCTGTGTACCTAAGAATGCAGAACTTGGGCATCTGGCAAACAGTATTTCTGCTTCAATTTCATCATGTAATAAGCTTTCTTGGAAAGTCCCATTTATGAACTGACAAACAACAAAAATCACCAAAAAGTTTTAGGCAGTTCACTACATGTATTTGGATGAGTAATCCCTTTAGATAGAGCACATATATTGTTTCTGTGCAAAGGCAAGCACAGTGTTTTATTAAAAGTGGATGCAGAACTCAAAAACAAAATTACTAGACAGAAAAGACTAAAAAGACTTGTCAAAACTCTTCAAATGCTAAAAAATGTCATGGGAGGAAAAATGAACACATGACACCGAGCTAGATTTGAGCCTGTCCATTCCGTGTCACTGCAGTTTCACACCTTACCAAAGTTGTTTCAGTGCGTGCTGTAAGACACCCTCATCTACAGAGTACATCAACAAAAGGTCAGTTTTGCCCATTCCTCATCACTGCTGTGTTATACTTTCCCAAAGAGGTTACAGTGTGCACTGGAAACACCCACTCCTATATCAAAGAAGAGATCTGCTGTGCAAGACCAAGCTTGGATTTCCCTAGATGTCGGCATCCAATAGGAGGATAGCAAAGACTTTACTTCGTGAATCATAACGTGAGCATTTTTAGGACAAAAATTCCACAGCCAGTAAACATGAATGTCAAGGCATTCCCAAGTGTAACAAGCTCTCAGATGGTAAAAATCGGTGCACAAGGTGGCACGGAGAAGGAACTGTTCGATGTCAATGAGGGATTCTCTGAAATTTCTTTAGCTAAAGTTCTGTAGGTGTGTTTAGCAGCAACCACCAGGTTCCTTCAATGAAGTCCAAGGAGGGATGCTGCCCCACACACATCAGCATTTGCAGTACCAGGGAGGATTTAAATGGCATGATGGAGGCTATTTGAAGCTATTAATTTAGGAGGTACTGTAATTGTTTGATTCCATTCCATACAAAAGGGTGGTGTAGCTTGAGAACAAGTACACAACTCGGCTATAGCACTAAAGGAATTTTGCATTTGCATTACTGAAGAAAGCATTTAAATTGTTACAGTTGATAGCCAAAGTTTAGTTTTGGAATGTGATGACAGAAAAACAGCCAGTCAGTGAAAGAAACAAAGGATCAAAAAACAAAAATTCTTATTACAAAAGGGAAGAGCTAAAAAATTCTGAACATGTTCACCTATGATGAAATAAACAGTCCTGGTCACACATTGAGCAAATTGATGAAAGCCATTGTTTTACCAGCAGTTCATTAATATAAGTCTAAAATGACAGTGGAGAGGTCATGCACTCCTCATGTTTGCATAGATTGAAATTAGTTGATGAGATGCTGTCAGTACATGGATGGCATGAAGAAAGTGACATACCCTGTAAGAAAGTAAAGCGTCTGTTATAACCAGACTTCATTTACCATGCTGTAGAAGGCAGAAGCTGGATCAAACCTGTCATGATCATTGTGCCTGCTGTCAACACCCACAGTGTGGAAAGGCCACACTAAAGGGTCAGTATATTACCTCACACATTAACTGTAGCAATCAAGAACAGTCGTTATTGGAAACCCATGTATGTATGTATGTATGTATTTTCATTTTTACTGCGCCATTATCACGATAAACATGCTCATGGCGCGACAAGACGAAATAAAAAAGTTTTGAGGCCAGTTTTAAATGCGGCCAAGGATGGACTAACCCTCAGACCCTCAGGAAGTTGGTTCCAGAGTCTCGGTCCAACAACGCTGAAGGAGCGGTCACCGAAGCTCCGTAACCTTGTTTGTGGGACAATGAATAGTCTTCTTTTTGAGGAACGGAGATTCCTTGTGGGGTTGTGAGGTCTAAGGAGTTCTCCGAGGTAGGTTGGGGCTTCACCAGTTTCACACTTAAACACGATGGAGAGGGTCTTAAATTCCACCCGTTGGCGAACTGGAAGCCAATGAAGGTCACTGAGAACAGGGGTTATGTGAGCCCACCTCGGCAGTCGCTTCACTACCCTAGCTGCAGAATTCTGAAGACACTGAAGTTTCTGCAATTGACCGTTGGTTGCAGCAGTCAGCAGACTGTTGCAGTAATCAAGATGGGACAGCACAAGAGTCACCACCAGGGCTGCTGCAGTCTTTTCAGTCAGACAATCCCTGATACTCCAAATGTGGTGTAGGTGCATGTAGCCTGAGGAGATGATTTTACGAATTTGGGGGTCTGGTGACAAGTTTTGATCTAACATGACCCCGAGATATTTCGCACTTGTGGCAAATGCTATGTTCGCCCCCGCTATGTTAATATGTGTTTCTCTGATGATGATGATGATGATGATGATGTCTACTTGTATAGCGCACGTATCCATGCTGGCAGCATGCTCAAGGCTGATCAATTGCCTGCTTTTTTCCCTACCAATGAGAATCACTTCAGTCTTGTCTTCATTGAGTTTGAGGTGATTGGCCGACCTCCATTCCTTGATGTCACTACAGCAGTTTTGCACAGTGGACTTGTTCACCGCGAAGGCTTCATAATCTGGTTTGGAAGCCATGTAGATCATAGTGTCGTCGGCGAATAGATGGTGAGGGATGCCGTGTTGGTCGATGCGCTCGCTCAGGGGTGACAAGAAAAAAATCCAGATTTCTCCCATCCCAGGGATTGAATCATGGCACTGCACTTTGCACATTATCAAATGCCAAAGCATGCTTGCCTAAATACACCTGTCAAAAGACAGGGTATCAAAGGCCAAAGCATGCTTGCCTAAATACACCTGTCAAAAGCCTGTAACAAGCATGTGAGAAGACACACGCGTAACAAAGAGCGGGTGTCCTTACTGGACACAAATCTGCTCATCAAATGGACAAACTGAGACTGTCACTAGCCCGAACTTTCATTGACAGCTAACCCTGGACATGAGCTGAGTCTACAAAGTGGTAAAGATAAATGCAGTTTGGATGATACAAAGAACATAAAAGGCATTTGGCAATACAGATGGGAAGCATTACAGACAGCAAATGCTCTCTCCAGCTCAGTGTTCCTACAAAGATGGTGCTTGCTCACCCAACAGTTCCTACATGGCAGATGCCCTCAAAGCAGTCTGCATGTACCCTCACAAAAGGTGTTCATGTCAATGTCAGCCTTTCCCAACATACTGAGTGTCTACACATCAAGGCATCCCTACCTAGAGGTAGGTGTCTTCACTTCCAAATGTCTCCATTTGTTTCCATCCTCTCTTCAGTGTTGGCCTCCTCAGGGAAAATTTCTGCATGGCAGACACACGAGAAAGAAGCAAGGAATTATTTCTGGTTCAGTACTTTCATATCAAGGTAAAGGCACATGCCAGGCATCTACTCATCAAACTTTGCCTCCATGAATATAAAATGTTCTGCATCCACATTTTGTTCCACTAATCCTTTTTTTTCCTCATAGGGAAGAAAATAGGTTGCAAGTAAAGTCTTGTGTTCTCTTCAGGCCCAAAACCTTTCATATTTGCTGATATGAAACAAACTGAACTGAACTGAATTTTATTGTCAAGGCCATTGGCCCATTACAACTACACAATTCAAACAGAAGAAAAAACACATGATCAAGGGTCTTGCTCTAGAAAGAGACTATCCACTACCCGAAAAATCACTAGCAATGACTAGACTATGTTCACATTACTTAAATGCAGAGCAGTGGCACATGGCTTTTGATTTTGCTTTTCTAGCACTACGGACTTGCATCCTTGTAAAGGAATGAAGAATTTAAGCTTCAATGTCAAACAAAATACACTGTCCACAATTAGATTCCCAGCCTGTCCATAAATGCCATAATGGAATGCCCTAGATACAAGGTGCAAGACACAAAAACAAAAACAAAGAATCCGATTATCAAAGGCCATTGGTAACAGCATTGCAGTTGATAGAAACTTAATGTTCTATCATGACAAGCACCTGCAGGTAGGTATTGAAAGCATTTGCAAGGTCACTGCTCAGGAGTGGAAAATATTTAAGTACATGTTCAGAGAAAGAGTATCCAATGGAATGAGTGCAACAAATTAACCCAATCAACAGATAATACTGTACACAAACTGAGTCTGGAAAAAGTCAAGACAAAAGAAGTGTGGATGATACTCCCCCAAAAACCAACAGAAGGCATCAGATAGTATTTAAGGGAAACATTAGAGAAAGCAGCAGCATTATCAGCACATACACAAAACTGCATCAAATCTGCAATTTACAATGCTCAGTACAGAAGATGTTAGGTTTGTGCCCCCCCCCCCCAACAGCCATTTAAAAATTGAACACAAAAACGTGGGTGCACCTAAAATGACAAGAATTTTTCATCCACAATAAAACAGATTATGTTGGTTGGAAAATTAATGTTGCTAAAGTGGTCCTCACTACAAATAATGATTCTCGTAAAAGAACTTTTTTGCATCTTTATATTACCAGGAAAACATAGGGTAAAGGGGGAAGAGGTTAAGATTTCTCTGTGTGTGCGTGTGTGTGTGTGTATGTCACTGTCAGTGTGTGTGTTGGAGTGTGTGTGTGTGTGTGTGCGTGCATGCATGTGTATGTGCATGCATGCATGCATGCATGTATGCGTTGAATAAAATGCATTAAGAACACATTTTTCTTACCATTACAATACACAGTAGAAGGAACACAGCGTTTGCTCAATTGACTCAAAGTCTCAATACACAAAAAAATACTGAGTGCTTGCAATACAACTTTGCCTATCCCCTTCTCTGCAAAAGCAATGCCCCCTCCACCGTAGGGATGAGCAAAGGTCAAGTACAAAAGTGCTGATGACTGACACTCTCTCACTCCAACCAAATCTTGCAAGATTTCCTGGACCAATTCTAAAATACCACAATACACACACCACTATGCAGTTTTATACACATAATTGCCATGCTGTCTTTTTCATTGCCAAGTTTTTTTAAATCATTGTTTGTTTGGGTTAACATGCATCAATTTTTGGTCCCACTCTTTGCTAAAGTTTTGGTTTTGTTGACTTGTAAAACAGTTGAAATAAAATAGAAAATATTTATGTATGACAATGTATGATGTAACAGTCTACATGGCTGCCCAAATCAGGTAACATTCAGCTGCCACAGTTCAAGTATTGTTGATTTGTGTTCTGGAATTAGTTATGGAATGAATGAGCTGATTTCCACTTATCAAAGGTTCAAGCTCCAAATTAGATGTACAATGTTTGCACAGTATTCTCCATCTGGGGATGTCACATCAACTTTAATTATTTTGTTTAAAATTGCAGACAAATTAAAAATAAACAGTTGAAAAATATTGAGAGAGAAAAAAGTAAAAAGGAAAAGACTGACAACAGCAGTAGCATGAATACCAGAGAATACACCTCTGCAGCAAGTCATCAGCCATGTTGGATGTCTCAGTCCCCCTTCAGTTCCCCATACTGCAGCTGATACCTATGCAGCTGGGACTGAAGCAACATTATGCGATCCACTGCCTCAGCACGGGACTTCTTTTCTGCCGCCAGCTGTGCTTGCAGCTCCTGCATCTTGGCCTGGTGCAGCCTAGCCTGATCCTGCTTCTCCTTGGCGTGCTCCACCTTCGTGGTAACCAGTTCAGCTTTCACAGCCTTCAGCAGCATTTCATACTTATTCTTTGTGCGCTGAAGCTCATCCTTCATTGCCTCCATCTGCAGATCCATGTGCATTTTTGAAGGCAGGACCTTTCCGGAGCTGTCCACACCAGCATGGTCACTTCCATTTGCTACCGGCTCTGATGTCCCCCCAGATGCCTGGCGCGATGCTTGACGAGGTACCACTCCTGGCATCTCGTTAGAGTTGGATTTTGCAGCCACCTTTTCAGGAGCAGATGCAGAGCTGCTCAGCAAGTCACTGCTGGAATCCTCCTTCTCCTCTTCTGGGAAGACGAAAGATGACACTGACCCTGAGGAGGAAGCTGTAGAGGTTGGAGATGCTGGGTACAAGGGAGACAGGTCTTCAGACTGGATCTGCTTTCTCCTGTTGGGCCTGACTCGCCGTGCTGGTGGGACGGGAGTTGGCCGCACAAGTGGCGGTGACTTGTTCATGCCTCCATCCCTGCCTCCAGCATTGGCAGAAGCAGGTGGCTTGGGTGCAGACCTGCCGGGGGCAGTCTGTCTGCTTTGAGAAGGCAAGGTAGCTGACCTCCGTGCCGGATTGGGGCGATCTCTTCTTTGGACCTCATCCTCTTGCTTGTGGCCTGGCAAGTCCAGCTCTGCCAGCAGCCTGAGATTCTCACTCTTCACTGCATCTGCATCTCCTCCTGGGCCTGGGGCCTGTGCATTCTGCCTTGAAGCTCCTGCCATTGGCTGAAGAAGAGTTTTCCCTGGAGCGATAGTGGACACTCGGAGCAGGTCATCAACTGGCACGTTGTGGACACGGCGCTGGGCTGGGTCATGGCAGAATACCTCATCAAAGTGCTCCAGCATCATACACACCAGCTCCTGGGACAGATCTGTGGTGGCAGCATAGATGTGAGGGTTGCTATCCATGTGGCGGATGAGGTTGTACCCCAGGATCAGGCCAAGATTCCTGTAGTCCATCTTGTTTTGCTGTGAATGCTGCCCTACTATTTTCAGGAACCGGCACAGATACTTCAGGATTCGGTAGTTGTCATCAGGGAGTTCAGGCATGAACCCACTTAGAATGTCCACCTGTAAAACATAAATGTCCATGAAATTAAATAAATCAAATGGTTTTCATATCTCTATCATTTAACTTAAGTTTTAAATCAAGTTTAGGCATCTAACCAAAGTAGCTGAAATAAGTTGTAAGTTGATAAATCTGCTTTCAATAAGCAAAAGGAAACAGGCACTAGGCCTGTCAGAGATCATGCACACTCATGTTGCAGCATGCAGGCATATGCTTGAAGTGAATCAAGTGATGACAACAAAACTATCTACACTCAGAGTCTCAGGTGGGCAGGGGTTGAGAGGGAAGGGTTGTGGTGATGATGGCGGTATGGTAGTGGGGAGGGAGTCTTGCAACTTCCAGCAAAGATGGGTAGATTTCAACTGCAGATCACTGAGATTGAGGCAAGGGAACAGTAATAATCACAATCTTTAATTAACTAGATAGCACTCTTGAGAATGAAAACCTCACCCAAAGTAGCCACAACACAACTCGGCATAATTCAGGCAGTGTGTGCTGCTTGCTGGGCCAGATGCTCCATGACAGTTTTAGTGCTGCCAGTGGTTCATGGAGGTATGTCTGCAATGCAGTCTGTATAATTTAAGATGTTGTTCCACTCACCTCATGATCCTAACTTTATAACACCTTACAGCTGACGGCGGGCCTTTCATGGCCCATAGTATTCATACAGCATGTTCTACAAGCCAGGCCTAATGCTACAACATTTTGTTAATTTTGGCGCCTGCTAGCGGTCTCTGACAGTGGAACACATACACCGGCTTGTAGCACATGGCATCCAACGGCACTGCGATAGAATCTCTTTATGGTTGTACTTCAAAAATGAGATAACAGATTACCTAAAAAATGTAACAGTTTTTCCTTGGGTAAAACCTTGACCTTGCGGCAAATTTAAACAGAATCCCTTACGAACCTTATTTATTTGGCACACAGAGTAACTCATGCATGTGTGACAAGGTGCACTTTTGTGCCACCATGACCCATCACCAGTTTTGTTCTTTTAGTGTTAGTTTTCGACCTCGGATGTTGAGCTTCGGCTCTCCGATTTCCCGCCCACGGGCTGGCTTCTACCCTTCTTTTTGCCCCACCCCTTTCCCATTGCGATGTTCACGCCCTCCGCTGTTTTCGCCTCCTGTGCCCCATGCAGCATGCCCCATGCACTCGAGTGGTGTGAACTTTGATCACAGGGCTTATTCAAGGCATGGTTGCGTGTAGACTTTCTCTGCACTGGTGAAGGAGCCTGCTTTTGGATGAGGATCTCTTTTCTTCTTTTTTTCTATGTGCAATCAATGCACTTTTTCCTTCTGACGTCATTCATGACATCATTAAACNNNAGACAGGAAGGCAGATGGATGGATGGATGGATGGATGGATGGACTGATGGACTCTGTCTTTTATTAGGTGTTTGTTTACCATTGTTGATTCTTGTGTGTCCCAGCAATAAGAAGTAATAATTTTGATGAAGTGCAAGAAAATGCATGATCTGACTCATAAGGAAGGAACAAATTGCAGAGTTGTCACAGCATATCATGCATATTTATGCAAAATCAGAGCAGCTGCATAATTATCTGTGAGTGACAGCTTTGCACTATTGTGTGTTTGGTCCAAATTTGATTGGATGAGGGAAAAACTTGTTATTACAGTAGCCTGATCAAGTCTATTTTTTCTCCTGACTCAAATTTTTTTTGTGTGGATCATGCACACACACACACACCACACTCCCACCCCAAAAAATAAATAAATAATGATGGTAAACAACAAACAGCATGCTGTCCCTTCTTCCCTCTCCATGAGCACTCAGGAAATCCATGAAGTTTTAAAAAAGTGTTTTCAATGAAAGAAAATTTGGTTTATGTTCAATCTGACTTCTTCTGAAAAGAAAGAATAAAAAGAGTTCATGTTGCCATATTACCTCAAATAACTTTTTTTCTACTAAGAAAGAAGCAGCCTTTTAAAATGATCCTGATGACGGGGTACAAGTTGTCCTCATTTCAATATCAGATACACGAGTATGGCCATCCAGAGAAACAAAAGGAGCCTTCCACAACAGAGGGTCCCTCTTTACAAGGACAGATCCAAAACTCTACGAACTTAACAGCCGCCTGAGGGACAGCTCCAATTCCAGTGCTCAAATCAATGACAGCAGACAGCATGTTCCACACCCGCCCAACCAGCCAAACTCTGCCAGTGTTGCCCAGCAACCCAGACTGCAGAGCGCCAAGGGCAGACTGGAATCTCAGTTCAAGCCACTGAACCTCCTCAAGCAGCGGCAGGTGGTGGTGGAGATGCACCCTGATGCTGAAGCATATCCTCGAAGTGCCAGTGCCAGGGTGGGCAACAATGGTTTTTTTGATCCACGGAAGCTTCTGAAGACATTCCACCAGGAACACCTGAAGAAGTTTAGGAAGCTAAAGAAAGAGCTCACGGAGGAAAGAAGGCACCAAGAAATGTCTGCTCGAGAGAAGAAATGGAACATCCCTGGGTCAGCTAAGGCAAGGACGTTTGATGACTATCTGCCCCAGGAGAAAAAGCCCAAGGAGAAAGCATCTGAGTCTGAGGAGATCAAGAACCTGACTGGAAGCCTGATGATCTCCCACATCCACCGAGAGCCAACCGAAAAGCCAAGTGCCAGTGAAGGGGAGAGAACTCTGTCAATCATGGTGATAGAGAGCCCCAGCCACAAAGTGTGAGTCTCCCCACCCCCCACCCCCACCCCCCCACCCCACCCCCCCTTTGTTCCTTGTGGACTGGAGATGATTGGATGGTGTCTGTTGGTGTTGATGGTGTTTTGCTATGTTTTAATTTTCCTCCCATTAATTTTTCCCATTTTTGTCCCTCTGCTCAATTCATGTTTCAACACTGTAAACCTTGTGGAAAACTGGAAAGGCATTTTAATGCATTGAAATAAATTTTATGATTTTTTTTTTCTGTCCATGAGCTGAATAACTGAAGTAGCACCTTGTGTGTGTGTGTGTGTGTGTGTGTGTGTGTGTGTGTGTGTGTGTGTGTGTGTGTGTGTGTGTGTGTGTGTGTGTGTGTGTGTGTGATAAAAGTAATGGAATAATGATTTTTACTTTGATCTGTGCTGCTAGATGTTGGAACTCTCGGTGTAATATTTTGCTCTCATTGCATCAAACTGACAGTAAATGTGCAAAATTTCTGACACCTGATGTTATGTATTCATTCGTGAATGTGAATCATTTATCTTTTTTTGGATAAGGAACTGATAAGGATCTCAATAAATGCAAACTGGCAATCATATTGTAACAGTATTTTAGCACAATTTTGGTAGCCTCTCTGTCTCCTTTCCTCCTCCTCCTCCTCCTCCTCCTCCTCCTCCTCCTCTTCCTCCTCCTCCTCCTCCTCCTTCTCCTCCTCCTCCTCCTCCTCCTCCTCCTCCTCCTCCTCCTCCTCCTCCTCCTCCTCCTCCTCCTCCTCCTCTTCCTCCTCCTCCTTATCCTCCTTCTCCTCCTCCTCCTCCTCTTTTATCTTCTTATGCTCCTCCTCTTTTCTCTTCTTATGCTCCTCCTTCTTCTTATGCTCCTCCTTCTTCTTATGCCCCCTCCCCCTCCCCCTTCTCCTCCTCCTCCCCCTCCCCCTCCCCCTCCCCCTCCCCCTCCCCCTCCTCCTCCTTCCTTGAACTATTATTTACATTTATAGACATTGTGGAAACTTTTTGAACAGAGTTCTTCAAAACTGACTATTCTCACCAGGCCTCTTCCTGAAACTCTGGAGCCCTTGCGGCCATGGCTGACCAAGGAAGTACCCCAGGCCATGACTGGGATCAGCACAGACGACTGCCTCGTCTTTCTGCCCTCACTCCTGCTCTTGGAGGACTGGACTGACCTGCCAGAGCTCCCTCCAGAAATTTCCAGTGATGACTATCTTCCTTGTTCTGAAATCATATTGCCATCAGTGAGTGTCTTAATGAATAAATAACCAAATAAATGAATTAATTAATGAATGAATAAATAGATAAATGATTTTTTTTAAAACAAAAAACAAAAAAAACAAACAAATGAATGAATGAATGAATAGAAAAATAATTAAATAAATAGGAAAGACAGAAAGGAATTAAGAAAGATTTGTTATAAATGCACTCAACTGTGAAATGCTTTACACTTTGCATATTAAACCTCATTTATCATTTCTGGATCTTGATTTACGTTCAGAATAACATACATGCAGGACTGGAGCTGCTACACACACACACACACATATTCACATACACATTCATGCAGGGATGCACACACACACACACACAAATATACACACCTAAACACACACACACACACACATATCCACAGACATGCACCCACACACCACCATCACCACTACCATCGGGTGGAACCCTGGCTTTTTTGTGGCCTGCCCTGGTAGAATTGTTTGGGACAGTTTATTAGAACCAACTATTGGAGTTTTATCCATTAGCTCTTTCTTGATAAAACTTGTTCATGCCTGAAAGGGGCAAAATAAGGATTAGGCAACAATTGTACTATGTGGACAGAACTGCTGAAATGAATACAAAAGGGGTATTAGGGTGAAGCTTACTGATGAAATAATCTGCATTGCTCCTGCTCTTCTTTCTTCTGCTTCTGCTCCTGCTCCTCCTGCACCTGCTTCTCCTCCTCGTGCTCCTCCTCCTCCTTTTGTTCCATCTTTTCCTCGTGCTCTTGCTCCTACTCCTCCCACTGCTTCTCCTCATTCTATTCCTCCTGCTCCTGCTCCTCTTCCTCATGACCCTGCTCCTGCTCCTGCTCCTTCTCCTCCTCCTCCTGCACCTGCTCCTCCTCCTGCTCCTTATGTACCTGCTCCTCCTCCTCCTGCACCTGCTTCTTCTCTTCCTCCTTATGTACCTGTTCCTCCTCCAGTTCTTGCTCCTGCTCCTCCCACTGCTTCTCCTCCTTCTGTTCCTTCTTCTCCTGCTCCTCCTCCGCCTGTACCTGTTCGTCCTCCAGTTCTTGCTCCTGCTCCTCCCACTGCTTCTCCTCCTTTTTCTGTTCCTCCTTCTCCTGCTCCTCCTCCTCCTGTACCTGCTCCTCCTCCTTCTCCATCTGCACCTCCTCCTCCTCCTGTACGTGCTCCTCCTCCAGTTCTTGCTCCTGCTCCTCCCACTGCTTCTCCTTCTGTTCCTCCTTCTCCTGCTCCTCCTCCTCGTGACCCTGCTCCTGCTCTTCCTTCTCCTTCTGCTCCTCCTCCTGCTCCTCCTCCATCATCATTTTCTCCAGGTCCTACCCTTTCTCTTACTACCCAACCAGCCACCCTTTCTTTTTTCTTTTTGTTTCCTTCTCCTTGCCCTTCTCTACCTGTGCCTTACCTAGTTGCTTTCAATATTGTTCTTCTCCTTCCTCTCCTGCTCTTGCTCTTTCCACTCTTTCTATGTCCACTCTTTCTCCTCCTCTTCATTGCTCTCCTCCTCTTCATTGCTCTCCTCCTCTTCATTGCTCTCCTCCTCTTCATTGCTCTCCTCCTCTTCTTTGCTCTCCTCCTCTTCATTGCTCTCCTCCTCTTCATTGCTCTCCTCCTCTTCATTGCTCTCCTCCTCTTCATTGCTCTCCTCCTCTTCATTGCTCTCCTCCTCTTCATTGCTCTCCTCCTCTTCATTGCTCTCCTCCTCTTCATTGCTCTCCTCCCCTTCTTCATTGCTCTCCTCCTCTTCATTGCTCTCCTCCTCTTCATTGCTCTCCTCCTCTTCATTGCTCTCCTCCTCTTCATTGCTCTCCTCCTCTTCATTGCTCTCCTCCTCTTCATTGCTCTCCTCCTCTTCATTGCTCTCCTCCTCTTCATTGCTCTCCTCCTCTTCATTGCTCTCCTCCTCTTCATTGCTCTCCTCTTCATTGCTCTCCTCCTCTTCATTGCTCTCCTCCTCTTCATTGCTCTCCTCCTCTTCATTGCTCTCCTCCTCTTCATTGCTCTCCTCCTCTTCATTGCTCTCCTCCTCTTCTTCATTGCTCTCCTCCTCTTCATTGCTCTCCTCCTCTTCTTCATTGCTCTCCTCCTCTTCATTGCTCTCCTCCTCTTCATTGCTCTCCTCCTCTTCTTCATTGCTCTCCTCCTCTTCATTGCTCTCCTCCTCTTCTTCATTGCTCTCCTCCTCTTCATTGCTCTCCTCCTCTTCATTGCTCTCCTCCTCTTCTTCATTGCTCTCTTCCTCTTCATTGCTCTCCTCCTCCTCTTCATTGCTCTCCTCCTCCTCTTCATTGCTCTCCTCCTCTTCATTGCTCTCCTCCTCTTCATTGCTCTCCTCCTCTTTGATACTTTGTGTATGAATTCCCTCATGGCCTTCTATTACCTCATATTCTGAAATTTTGATTGACTTTATACTTCCAGCCCCCCACAAAGAAGTATGAGCACCCATTTGTAAGTGTCTGTCGTGATTTGCTATCTCTTGGTAGTGTTTTCCCTTGTGTATTAGGGTAGTAATTAAATCTGTAACACATAGACTTATGGTAGTTTTACTTATACCACTCATATAGAATTCTCTTTTATTTGAAGACAGAAGACCATTAATGCAATAATGCTCACAAGAAATGTGTTTTACTTTAGTACTTGAGCATGCACACTGAATAATTGATCACTCAAAGAAAAGATGTATTTGGGTGATGATTATTCATGCATTGAATGTTTAACTGCAGAAGCCCATGTTGCTACTACTCACCTATCATAGTGTGTTATATGTTGCCAATTATATACTAGGAATATAGCTTGAAATAATTTGTTTTTTCTCCCTCAAATGAGATTAGTATTTTTTATTCATTCATGTATGCTAACAAATGATCCATAAAGAGGAAAACATACACTTAACATTCCTTCTGATCGCACACAAAAACACATCTCCAGCAGTAGTCCAGCACCACACCGTGGAAAGCTTTCCACAACCATTAACACTGTTTCAGTGCATTTAGTTGCATGTCAAATAATCCGTTTGCTTGATGTCTCCCTTCTCAACTTTTTTATCTCCTGGAGATGGAGATTTCACATGCGCATGTGAATTCCAGAATGAGAGAAAGCTTCCTAAGACTAACTGGACCTGCAATCATGGTGGTGCATTTGGACAGGCAGGGGGAGAGTCCAGAAGCAAGATGACGTTCATGTAAGTGGAAGAGGACTCTCGCGGAGTAATGGAAGTGAAACCATGAATGCACTGTGAGCTCTTCTGCACCAACTGAATGGCTTTTTATTTAGGATGTACTGTAGTTTGTTGCTGAAGAATTATTAGAATGGCTTTTATTTATTTGATTTTTTTATTAACAAAGTCTGAAGGAACGATGTAGAATAACGCTACTTCCACTCGGCTTCTGTAGGAGCAGATGCTTTGCAGTAGATTTGCTCTAACTTGAAATCAGCAGTACTGAATGCTTGAGACAGCTCTTCAGGAAACAAGTTTTGGTGAGAGGTGATTAAGAATTTTTTAAACAAAACTTTGTCGTTAATGTGGTAATGAATTCTAAAGCTATCTCAAGTATTAAAACCGTGTGTGGTTTGGTGTTGTTGTTGTGTCTGTTGTTGTGTCTGTTGTTGTGTCTGTTGTTGTGTCTGTGAATATTTTGATATGTACCCCCAATGTTTTCCAGTCCAAGAATGCCACCAAGGAACATGGGTATGGAGAGGGAGGAAATTGTTGAGTTGGAGAGGCTGATGCAAGGTATGCATTTTGCTTTTGTTCTTGCCCTACACAACATCCAGAAAAAATGCCAGCCACCAGTACTGTTTCCTCCGTACCTTGTCCTGAAAATGACAGCACTGCATGCAATGCCATTAATGGTGCTGTTTTCTACTGGGCCTGCAGCTGTGATTTTACATTACATATACACAGACACTGACCGCTTTCTCAGTAGTCACTGGTGCTTCTACCGCATTTTCAGCTTCATTGTGGGAAAATGGTTAAGGGCAATGAGTATTTTAGGTTTGGCATTCTCTACTTCATTTTTGCTCTTTGCAGATGAGTGTAAACACTTTATCAGAACTTGTTTCATTATGTCGTTGGTGCGTGCTTCACATGGCTCTGCTTGTAATTGCACCACATACTGTATAACATTATGTACCTTCTGCTTAATTGCATTGAAGTCTGCAGTGCAGTCTCAGCACCTGGAACACAACCCACACCACCAAAGCAAATTTCATTCTTATCTTGACCTCCTTCCATTGCCATCACATGTCTGATGAAAAATGTCCTGGATTCATTACAGCTGTAGGTTTCACTCCTTCCATCGCCATCACATGTCTGATGAAAAATGTCCTGGATTCATTACAGCTGTAGGTTTCACTCCTTCCATCGCCATCACATGTCTGATGAAAAATGTCCTGGATTCATTACAGCTGTAGGTTTCACTCCTTCCATCGCCATCACATGTCTGATGAAAAATGTCCTGGATTCATTACAGCTGTAGGTTTCACTCCTTCCATCGCCATCACATGTCTGATGAAAAATGTCCTGGATTCATTACAGCTGTAGGTTTCACTCCTTCCATCGCCATCACATGTCTGATGAAAAATGTCCTGGATTCATTACAGCTGTAGGTTTCACTCCTTCCATTGCCATCACATGTCTGATGAAAAATGTCCTGGATTCATTACAGCTGTAGGTTTCACTCCTTCCATTGCCATCACATGTCTGATGAAAAATGTCCTGGATTCATTACAGCTGTAGGTTTCACCTGGAGGAGGGGTATCATGCATCTGCTGTTGTTTGTGAAAAGGCTTTACATTATGTTGTTTCTGGTAAAGGTAAAAGTGAGGATGTTGGTGTTATGTTGTGACTTGTTTCCCACACCTGGGTCTCAAACCACTTTACTTTTTACCCCCTGCTTATTGGGCCAATTGACCAACCTGTTACGGGCCCCTGTGGACAAAGACATTAATACAATACATTACAATACAATACAATACAATACAATACTTTATTTAAGCTTCCATGATAGGAGAATTGCTTTGCAGTTCCCTTGTAGACATAATAAAATACAAAATACATACAGAGGGAGTTTTTAAAATGTGTGACGATATGTACAGAGGACAAAAAAAGTTAATAACATTAGGAGGATGTGTGATTAAGTAGTATGGGCACAGAGCTTTAGCTCTGAGGTAAAAAGGTGATGAGTGACAATGACAAATAAAAGTTTAGCGCCCAATTGTAAATGATGCACGCACGCGCACATGCACACGTACACACACTCACACGCACTTACACATACACACATGTGCACATGCACACACACACACACACATACTCACACACACACACACACTCTCACACTCTCACACACACACACACACACACTCTCTCACACACACACACACACACACACACACATGTTACGGAGAGCACTGAGCAAATCTTTATACGAACACACACGCATGCATGCTTGCACACACATGCACACGTGCATGCATGCACACATGCACCCGCACGCGTGCACCACAGTGTGACCTCACTGTCCTCACAGGCACCGGGACTTACTTCTGGGTGAGTAAAGCACATTCCCTGGGGCTGCAAATCTAGTCTCTGAGCAGCTCTGAACATGGCTACAGCCTGCCTGAAGAAACAGGGGATGAACACTTTAACCTTTGGACTAGTTGTAGATTGCAGAATTTAAGTTTCATCATACTGTGTGTGTTCTCCTCGGTGTTATAGCACCCGAACATGTTATTGTGATTGCAGCTTTCATGCCTTGCATAAAACTGTACTTGCAGGAGTGGGGAGTCTGGATAGTGGATGTGAAATCTGCAAGTATCAGGCTGAAATTTCTCTGCTGAGACAAATGTCAGAACAAACACTTGCAAGAGCACCCAAGCTGTAAGTATCGCTGTCTGCGGTGTTCCATTCTGTTAGCTTTGCACAACGGTGTTTGCTAGTTTTTTGGTATTTGTAAAATGTGTGTGTGTGTGTGTGTGTGTGTGTTTGTGTGTGTGTGTGTGTTCACAGGTGTGTGCAAGTGTGTGTGTGTGTGTGTGTGTGTGTGTGTATGTTCACAGGTGTGTGCAAGTGTGTGTGTGTGTGTACATGTGTATTTTCGAAGTTTTTGTTTGCATGCATGCATATGTGCATGCTTATAATGTGATGAGGATTAATGTGGTTGTTTTATTCACATTTTGTACTTTATGTTTTGTTGTTTGTTGATTTTCTTTTGAGTCACAAAAGAGTTTTTACATGTAAACAAATTGTAATCTGTATCCCTGAAGTGTTGCTTTGTTAGAAAGTCATTTGTGCATCTGAATGAATTTGATATTTCCTGAATCGGCAGATCCTTTGGTCTTGGTGGTGAGCTGGCTTGATTTTATTTTCCCCTCTTTCTCTTTTTGACCCATTTGAAAGTACCCACAACTTTTGGAATGAAATGTTCTGTTGCTTTTTGAAACCTTGAAGGAGTTTGTGTGAACATGTGTGTACCTCAATAGAAGCACATGCATGCAGATTATTAGTTTTCATTCCCCCTAAAGGAAACTTGAGATTCCAGTTCTGTCCTCTTTTAAAGTGATGTTCTGTCCCATCTTTGTTCCCTCCCTCTTTGAAAGTTGCTTGCAATGTTGCTTGTTCTGCCTGCTTTGACTTTTGGATGTGAAATTATGTTGCTTTTGTTGTTGTTGTTGTTGTATTTTTCTTTCTTTTGGGTAATCTATTTGTGGAGTGGATACATTGCTGAAGTCTTTAGAATTGACTTGTGTGCCCCTGATTAATATTACTCTACATGTACAATGATGCACATTCTGTCTTTCTTGCAAATCAAATAAAAATAATTTTTTGTGCCAGCTCTTGAAATTCTGAAAAAAGCAATTTCTTACACTTAATAGAGAATTGAAGATCTGTAACGCTTGTTTAATGCCATGATGAACTAAATAGGTCAAGAAAGTTTTTGTCTTGTTATTTGTTAATTTGTATGCATGAATATGCCAGTTCTGACGGCAAGTTTTTCACCTGCAATCTCCATGTATGAGATTGATGTTTGAAAGAGAAAATGCAAACCAGCTTAATCTGAATGATTTTCTGATAGCACATGAAGATTTATTTTTAATATTTGGACCTTATTCAAATTGTAAAGAGAAAGTTGAAAATTTCTTTGCAGTGATTGATGAAGAGGATAGGTATACACACATGTTCATGACCAGTTTGGAAACTTTTTCTTGGAAAAAATATTTTTGTTTTCCTTTTTTCTTTTTCTTATTAGAATTTTTTTAACTCTCTTTTGATTACAATAGCAAACATGTGATTCTGACAGAGTTGATAATGTAAATATTACAAGTTGCTAAAACTGGATTTTTATGTTTGATTTTTGTTGTTTTGTTGATTTTACTGTCAATGATTTTATGTGGTTTTCATTAAGTCACTGAAGTTTGTTTTGTTTTTTTAAATGTTGGTGTGTGTGTGTGTGTGTGTGTGTGTGTGTGTGTGTGTGTGTGTGTGTGTGTGTGTGTGTGTGTGTGTGTGTGTGTGTGTGTGTGTGTGTGTGTGTGTGTGTGTGTGTGTGTGTGTGTGTGTGTGTGTGTGTGTGTGTGTGTGTGTGTGTGTGTGTGTGTGTGTTTTGGGTTCATTTTCTGTACTTTTTGGTAAGTGGGTGATATGAGTCGTTGGTGTGCATTCTTTTACTCTGGAATGTGTGAACAAAATAGACATAAAGTGTTCTTTTGATTCATTCTTCAGTCTTCCTCAGTCTGATGCTGATCCTGATTCTCCAGAGGAAGACACAGTGAGTGGTTGATGCCTTCAAAACATTGTCTGTAGAAAACGGTTTTGGATGCACCAGTAGCAGTTTCAGGCATTCTAGCCAGCTTGACACTTTTAACAATCATCTGTCTGACTTTGTGTCTGTCTGTCTCTGTGTGTGTCTGCCTGGGTATCTGTGTGTTTGTGTGCCTGTCTGTGAGTCTGTCGTCTGTCTGTCCATCTGTCTGTCTATCTGTCTGTCCATCCATCAGTCCATCCTTCCATCCGTCTGTCTCTCCGTCTGCCTGTCTGTCCATCTGCCTGCCTGCCTGCCTGCATGCTTGCATGTCTGCATGCGTGCTTGCATATGTGTGTGTGTATGTCTGTCGGTCTGTGCATGTGTCTGTGTATGTGTTTGGCTGGCTGGCTGCTTCTCCCTCCCTCCCTCCTTCTCCCTCCTCTCTCTCTCTCTCTCTCTCTCTCTCTCTCTCTCTCTCTCTCTCTCTCTCTCCCTCCCTCCCTCCCTCCCTCCCTCCCTCCCTCCCTCCCTCTCTCTCCCTCCCTCCCTCCCTCCCTCCATGTTAATGCAAAAATTGTTGCTGAATTTGATTAATTTTGCTTAAGATTGAAATTAAAAAATTTAAATCCCAGACCTTTGTCTTCCCAGAATACCTATATATGTGTTGAAATACATGTTTCCAACATAAGGAATGACAGTTTTGTTTGAATTATTTATTTCATTTTTATACTAATATCTTGCTAAACCACAAATAAGCAAGCTAAAAGAGATTTTTCAACAATAGAAGAAACTGTTATTGAAGAAAAGACATGTTGTACTAAGTCTTTATTACTTGATCTTTGATAACCTGATTTGTCATGTCAACAAAACTATCAATCCTGCTGTCACTCATCTCCTTGAAGTGCTTGATGCTCATGCAATTTGTGGGTCACCGTTCCAGTTTGGCTTGGTGGAAGCCTGTCGCAGCCACGGGGAGGCCATGCAACAAATGCAGAAACAACACCAGCAGTGCGTCACAGCCCTTTCCCACCTGGAGTCTGACCTTGACATTCCCCAGCACAGGCGTGGATTCTCACGTGACCCAGGCACAATGTTTGATGACATGGACAGCTCACACCAGAGACTGCCTGCAACACCCACACAGCCTCACTTGGACAAGGAGGGTCTGTTTTGCACAGATGATGATGAGTTGAAGTCCTCTGCTGAATCTCAATCGGATGTGGAGCTATTGTCAGAACTCACTCCATCTGTGAAAAGTGTAGACACCGAAGGCCTCTCACTGCACCATGAAAGGAGTGGAAACCAAGCAGATGTGTCCAGAGGTGAGGACTGGACGACTGATGAAGGGAGCATGAGCGAGACCAGTGGCTGGTTTGATGTGACCCCAACTACATCTGAGAGCCGACTCCAGGAGCTGCACCCTGAGGCTTAAGTCAGTCCCAAGGTTGGGGAAAGGTCACCCCCATGCCCCAAGTACAACCCCAACAGAAATTTGAGCAGGCAAGGCAGTCTGGGTAGCATGAAGACTGCTCTCCATGCAAACAAGGAGACTTCTGGGTTGAGAGTTTCATCAAGTCCAACCAAGACAAGTGTTGATAAGAACCCTGAGAAGCAGGCTTATGCTCATACCATTTTGTCATCTGTCTCTGCAGTAAGCAAAGCAAGCCCAGCAAAGCAGACTAAAGTTAATCAGGGAAAGAGCAAACTGGAAATGGATGCATGGTGTGGAAGACAAACCAGGAAGGTTGTGGGGATAGAAATATGCAGAGAAGCTGATGCAAATGAGCAAGGCAGACCTGCCAAAGACAAAAACCAGAGTGCTAGTGAGAAAAGACACTTGCAAGAAAGACAAATAACCTCTGGTGCCACTGCAATGGCCACCCAAGTGCCTTGCTTCACAAAGTAGGCTGTCCATATGTTTCCAAGTTCCAGTCCACTGAATGAACAGATGGCTGAATGCCCCTTGAATGATCCTCATTACTGACAAGGATGGTGTGACCTCTCCAGTGAAAGTGTCTGCATGTTTCAACCCTACATGACCCAACTGTTTGAACTTAGTGATTTTATAAATCTGTGTGTGTGTGTGTGTGTGTGTGTGTGTGTGTGTGTGTGTTTTCACAAGGGAAACAAAATCAGCATAAAGACTAGGCATCATCACCTTCACCATAAATTAAAAGAGTAAATGGTGCTGATTTTATTTTGCAGCCATCTTACCATTTATGAGAACTGCAGTCACACACACACCTTAACTTCCTTGTCATCATGCTGTATGTTTCTATCCTTGTTGCTCCGATACAGGATACTGGCCATATGTAGTTGTAACTGTTCCTGGGCATACTCTGTACAATGTGTGTGTGCACCAAGTGTTTGTGATAAATGCAGCAATTGGTGCTTACAGATTGATTTATTTATTTTCCCTTTTAGTATGGTTGCTAAGTAGTTCTGACACAGTCTGAGGGAAAGGTGATGAATTATGAAGCATTACATATTGTCACACCCACTTTGTACATGCCTTGGGTGTGGTTTGAATAGAATATAATTGTAGATTTTATATGTTATGGTGGGGGTGGTGGGATATGTGTGGCTGTCTGCATGTGTGTGTGTGTGTGTCTGTGTGTGTGTGTGTGTGTGTGTGTGTGTGTGTGCGTGTGTGTGTGTGTGTGTGTGTGTGTAAAACCCAGACAGTCTTTCTTGCAAGGGCATAAATATTAATGAATGCCAACATCCAAAATGGAAACTTCTGGAACTTATCAAATATCCTTTGCTCTATGGTCTTTTTTCCTTCCTTTTTTCCTTCCTTTCCTTTTTTTAACTTCTCAGTTGATTTTCATCTGATGTTTTGTGTATGTGAACAGAATTACCATTAAGAATTTTACAGTATGCCTTTTGTAATATGTCATTGTCAGGATAGGGTTCAAAACATCTCTTTTTCACATGGAGCAATGTCTGTCTCTTGATTTTGTTTGGGAAAGTTGGCCACTGAAGCCTGTCAGGGGATACTTAGAGTTTGTTGCTGATTTGCTGTGTTTAGAGTGGTTTGCTCTGCCATAGAGACATGGAAAGTTTTTTCATTGCACACACACGTGCGCGCGCAAGCACACACACACACACACACACACACACACACACACACACACACTCACACACACAAACTGTGATGTACTGTGTGAATGGGACAATGTGATTCCCATCCTGTCTATGTAATCTATAGGAAACATACTCATGTAATGCTTTCAGATAGATATATATATTACATTTAATCATTTCGTACCCAATTTGAAAGAAGATCTGCATCATTTTAAAAATCACCTGTCATACCGTATAAAAATGGCATTTATTTTGCCATTAAAAGTTTATTCAAAGTGTTCCTTGTGTTTGTTTGTCATTGCATAACAATGTAGATTTGTCTGGTTTGTTTTGTTTAGATTGTTGTTTAGATAGATGGTCTACATGAGAAGAGAGGATTGAGACGTGATCAGGGTGTGAATACAGAAAATAACTCCTTTACCCTGACATATATGTGAATGTTTTTTCTGCATATGCATGTATGCATGCCTATATGCAAGCAAAATGACTAATTTGAATGATGACATTGCTCTTAAATCGTCCAAATCCCTCCAATTGTGCTTGTGTTCGTGACAAGTTATGTGACTCACTCACACAAGCATGATTTTGTTACCAGTTCTCCAGCTTTTAAATTAAGCAATTTTCTTCATTAGCTCAGCTATTTGCATAAAAGTATCATGTGGGGCTGTGGAGCTCTTTATCTTTGTAGACTTGACAGAGTGAAACTTGGTAACACTTATGTTTGCTGTTAAGCCTCAGTTCTAATCAGCATTACACTTCTTTGTCACAGAGCAAAATACCAACTCTGTCAACATTGGTATATACGTCACTGATGTTATCTTCAGATTCATTGAAATACCACTGGGATAATCACAAATATCATATCACAATGTGTAAGGTTTTAGATTGGATAGTTATGGGCCAACTTATGAAAATGTACTTAATAAGAGATTTCCCAGCCTGTTTTATTTCAATCACATCTGCACATTTAATGATGACATCACATCTGCACAGATAGTGATGACATCACATCTGCACAGATAGTGATGACATCACATCTGCACAGATAGTGATGACATCACATCTGCACAGTTAATGATGGCATCACATCCTAGTTTGGTTGCCAAGACCATGCCTGTCCCTCAGTCAACCTCCACTGATATCTCTTCCACCTGCTTCAAAACTTAGCATTTACCTTTGCCAGCTTCTAATTTGTTTGCTGAATATAACATTTTCTTTTACATCTACCCATGCAATCACTTTATGAATTTTACATTCTGTTAAATAAAAAAGTTTCAATTTGAATGAATGTCATCAAATGTGGCTTGCGTGGAATTTTCTTATGTCTTTTATCTTAAGCATTTCATATACACTAAAGAATCTAATTTCGAACTTGAAAAACCCAGAGTGATTTATACATATGTAAAGCACACAACAGTCCTTGGTATATCTGTCATGTTGCAGTTACAGTGGTAGGACTGTTGGCATAGCACCATAACATGGTCAGTTGTGTGATGGATCTCTGCATTGCATGTCAGCAATGCCTTGAATATCAGATTATTACTGCGTGAATCGCAAGGTAACTTGAGGCTATTGCGACTAATCTAGAAACATCTGGATTTTGAAAGACAAAAGCAGAGAGGTGGACTGAAAGTCGCATTTCAATCTATTTGCATTGATTTTGGTCTTTCATATGACTGTACCAACCATGAATTGTGTCCCTTGGATTTTCAAGGAATGATTACTGTTCTCCAAAGGTAGGGTGGCTAAAACATCTGAATGTGTTTTGTACAAGAGCACAAGAAGCGACTGTCTGTAAACAACTACTCGCTTTGTTTCTTACTCTGTAGACAGCTAGCACCTTTTAGGATGTGCAGTGTCTTTGGAAAATAAACAAAGTAGCTTGTTCCCAGCATACTCTTTATTGAGCGCTTGTTTAAGTAAACAGAGAATTCAACTGTAACTAGTGTAAGTGTAAACACTCCGAACGGTTGCGAACCTCTTGATTTGTGCCCCTTCAGCATTTGTTTATGTTTACGCAATTAGCGCAAATTTCAGCATAGTTTGCTTATGCTGGTGACTACTATAGAAGCACCGTCTGTAATTTAGTAGCAACACGGTAAATCTCACTGTGTGCTTCTCTACAAGACAACATCTCAACGGGCTTAGCTGGAGTCTACTCATGCTTAAATTATGCTGCACCATTAATCACCGATGTGGGGATCAAGGGTCGGATTCCTGCAACATTTATCAGTCATACCACCATGGATGTATCCGGGATTAATTGGGCATATCATCTCGCAGTTTTATTGAGCAATAAATGCAGATGAGACTCGCCACCAATTGGTTGAAGAAGAGGAAAATGAAGAAGGCCTAGGAGGAGAGAGCGGGGAAGTGAGGTGGGGGTAGGGGGGAAAGGCAGATGAGGAAATAAAATCGCCTGCAGCGCCATATTGGCTCATAATTAGTTATAAGTTTGTCATAGAATAGTCCAATGTTCCAATGTTATTCATAGATACTGTAATATGTACAGGATGTAAGAAGCAAGCAAAACCCCAACTTAAACCAGGAAATATTTTCAATGAGATATAGGCTTATACATGTACATGCTTTACCAAAAGATGTTGGGATCAGCCTGATTTGCTAAGATGCATGTCCTCCAGTCACTTTTCATCTACGGTCAATAACAGTTACACCATAACTCAACAAAGTCTTTCATGGCAAGCAAGCCAGAATGGTGCACTGGGTATACCATTATTGGCAGAAGCTTGAATTGATGGCAGCCACAGGTATCTTAAAACTAAATGGGTATGTTTGTCTCTGTTTGCACTGAGTGGAAGTGTGATCTGCAGTTAGTGGAAACATCCACTTTGAATTGACACCAATAGTAAACGTATTGTTTGAAATAGGTCAACATGTTCACAAAAGCAACCAAGTAACCATGTACATTATGTGACACAATCCTGTATAAATGCACACTTTATATCAAAGAATAGTCACTTGTTCCAATGTTATCCACAGATAATCTATTTGATGTTAGAAGCAATTGTAATTGTTGCGCTCGATCTATCGCAGTGTCCTGTTGTACGGGGGTTCTCCTAGCTTGCACCGGGAAGTTGAAGTTACAAACGCTGGTGGTCGTTTTCGAAAAAGTTTATTCACGCACTGGTCGATACACAGCGGTGACAGTAATCAGTATCGTAACCAGACAAACTAAAGTTGTACGTGAGGGAAGGATGATCAGATAAGAATTATCATTGTTTATAGCTTACTAGTTATAGGAAACCTAAATTTTGATGTGATGGCATATACATAGCCCAGCTTTCATGCTCGTCACATACCTATGCTGCTTCCTACTTCCCACTTTCCAAAGAGGAGAGTCCCGTCTACAGCTGGAAAAACTGGCGGGCATTCTCAATGGAAAGTCGCAGGACGTCAACCCGCCTTATTTCGTGGATTTCGGACACAATGCTCGAGATCTCATCCTAGAGATAGGGGGCGGAGAATCCCTTCTTCAAACGGATCAGGCAGTCTGTCTCCAACAGCAGTCTCGATGAAGGGATAGCTCAAATGCCTTCTTGATCTGCTGTACAGCGTCTCAGTACAGAGACTCCCACACTGAAATAGGTGTTGGGGAAGATCTGCTGCCATTGATGTACTTCCCTTGGCGAGCCCTGGAAGAAGTGCACCTGCACACGCTGTTGTGCTGGAAGTTCCTCAGAATCTTCAGAAGGAAAGAAAGTACGTCTCTCAGCAGTAAACTTGCAGAGGACGAGTGAAGATTAGATCCCCGAGTCCTGACAAGATGATTCTCAAAGCCACCTCCTGCTCCTCCAAGGTAGCAAGTTTCGTCTTATCCAGCCCGACCTCACCAAAGGCAACAACCTTGGGTAGTTTCGACAGCTCCCTGAGCCGCTGAACCACTTTCTCCGGCTCCGCGAGTACTCCCTTGGCGTAGTTTGGGTGTAAAGCAAGGGCAATACCGAGCCGCGGGTCTCATTATATCCCGGCGCCAGGCCTGCTGATGCTTGAGCATATGATGATGCATACCAGGATCGCAAAATGAGGCTACTGCATATTCAATGTACACCTGGGGTCGATCAAGCAGCCCATTGGCTCTTCGTGCCAGGGACAGTACGGTCTTCAGGTCACTCCTCCAAGGAGATTCCTGCACACACTTCCATGCTTCCCGGTCCAACCGGTCCAGATGAAAGTGCACATCCACCCCCTTCAACGGGTTCCTACGTGTCCAGGGCTTCGGGCACAGCTTAGGTTCTAGGGTGGGTGTGGGTCGTGGCGCGGATGCCTCAGCCTTTGCATAGCTAATCTTTTCACTACACTCACCTTTGGAAGGCCCCTCGGACACACTCCCCCCACTTGAAAAAGATGTGCCGGAGCGCACCTGTAGCCGGGGAAACTCAGCCAACGTCCTCATGGTGGGAGACTCCGCTCTCCCGTGCATCGATCTTCTGTGCCTCCCCGCTCACGGCCGGCTTACTCCTGCAAGGTGATAAACGAAAGGATTTTACGACCATCGGGGATTCAGGCACGCCGGGCACAGGGTTCCGAACCCCTGGGTCTCCATCTCCTAGAGAAAAAGGCGATCGCGGAGACTTCCCGACGGCCCGATTTCCTACCTGCTCGCTTCCCCAATGAGTTGCCTCCAGCTTTGCCAACTCGCTCTCCGAGATGGAGGAAGTATCTATACTCCCGGCGACAGGGAAATGAGTGGCTTCACCTCCATCTCCACCGGGGGATCGGCTGGAGTTGCGAGGATGGCAGTTGCAGGCTGTGCCAAGGCTGCCGTGCTGTCAGTGGCGACGGCCGTGGAGCTTGCGCTGGTGACAGTGGCTGTCGCGGCGGGGTTGCAGGTAGCAGGAGTGGGGTCCAAGACAGACGTTCTCTGGCATCCACCAGGACTCCCCGCTCTGCTGGGGTCAGCTGCCCCCACACAGCGTTGGGGAGATACCCGTGGACGGGCAGGTACCGCAGTATGTTCTTGGGGAGGGTCCCTGCACTGTGCAGCCTCGGCCTCTCCTGCCTCTGACCGCTGTGCTGGCCGGCCCGCCCAGCGCTGCTCCTGACGGAGTCGGCGCTCCGAGTGCCCCTGGTACCGGGTGTCCGCCTCCAAGGCGTCCTGGTTCCCCCGTCGAGCTGTCCGTACCCGCGGGAACGACCGCACCCGGCCACGTTCCCGACCATCAGATCGGCGACGAGGGGATGGAGACGCTCTACGTCGCCGTGAGCCCCCGGCTTCAGGTCTCAACGGCCGGCGGGACAGCAGCCCGACGTCCCGGGGACGGAGACCCAGCGCTCCGGTTCTCGCCATTGGGGCAAAGTTGCGGAACTCCTGCTACAAAGCGTCATGGACTCATGAGCGTACGAGCACAGGCAGGTTTTGCGTGCATAGCGCATTCCGAATGCGCCAAACCGTCCATCAACCACAGACGGTGTGAGGTAGACATTACTTCTGACACCAATGTGGCAGGATGCCCGAGTAATGACCCGCCTCTAGGGAGGGCACGCGAGTCTGCCCGGGCTACTGGTAGAAGCCGGATAAAATCATACTAAAATGACTTAAGGCTCTTACGGTAGTCGCTCTTAGACGCTTTCGCTTTCCGTATTCCGTTTCATAAATGCACACCGAGGGACGGCGATGCCGCCTTTTATGTGCTCACCCAACCAATCCATGGTTCTACCTGGGTGAGCACTAGTAGGTGTTTTGACAGGTCGACTGCCCTCCAAGGGAACTAACTCAGAGCGCTTCCTACGGACCACACTTTAATTTCAACTGTATGCGACTGCATCGCTGCAAATGGCAGCAATAATTCATTTCACCCAAGTCTGGGGTCAGCTGACCACGGTCAGACTGTAGCCTGCCACCTCACAATCTTCACAACCGATCTCTACAACGCAGGTATGCCAATAGCCCACCTGAAACGTTTTCAGTGTTAGGCTTGGGGGGGGTTACGCAACCCCTGTACACCCCCCCCCCCCCCCCCCTAGTCCGGCCCTGGTGGCTGATGCGAACATTACCGTTTGTGATTGTTCGGTGGTTTTATCGTGAAAAGCTGAACACGATACTAACACGTACACACAAACACATACGTAAATTGCAAAGTGTCATGCTAGCGATTCGATAGTTTGTTGTTGCAGAACACGGGCCCTAGGCCTAGTGATGCAGATTGGCGCCCAGGAATGATCTGAAACTCTATCTTATATTAACTAATGGCCTAGCCATGTTCGCTGAAAGACTGACTTTTTACAACGTTTCAGTGCGTGACTTGTAAGGCATTTTGCATGCTTTTCAGTGCCAGTTTATGTTGGTAAAATTCAACGCCATGCATACATGTGGGAGCACATATATATATACTGATATAGCACTGGAATTTTGTCTGTGCTCGAGCAGTAACTATCCCCGCCCACTACTGCAAACGCTCCATTACTATGCATTAAACAAAAGTGTTGTGATTCAGTACCTCATAATTAGGAGGACTGTAAAATTTAAATTAATCATGAGGATCAATTATTCAATTTCTTATCACAGGCAGCGATAAATCTTCTGATGCCCTTTAGCCATGAATTATTACTATTTGGTATATGCGAAATTCAACAATAGTATCGATCTCTTCCAGATTAACAGATCTTTACCCCACCTTTTCTCTTCAGATCACAGAATACATTTCCAGGGCAAAATATGAAGAAAGCACACGTCATGCTTTTGACAGCCTTCATTGTGCTGACTGTGTCAGTCACTGTCACTGCTCAAGAACACATGCACACCAGAACCAAGTATGAACCCACGTGGGAATCTCTTGATGCACGACCTCTTCCAGCCTGGTACGACGAGGCCAAGATCGGCATCTTCCTGCACTGGGGCGTTTTTTCAGTGCCAAGTTTCCAGGGAGCCTGGTTTTGGAAATGGTGGCGTGATGGCTTGCCCACCGTGGTGGAGTTCATGAAGAAGAACTACCCTCCAACATGGACGTATGCCGACTTTGCCCCCCACTTTACTGCCGAGTTCTTCAATCCAGACACCTGGGCCGAGATCTTCAATGCATCGGGAGCCAGGTGTGTCCGTATCTCTGTGTAGTTTTTGTACACCAGTAGGGAAGGAAGGCAGGCTTACTTTTTTTTAAAGTAAATTTTGAAAGTGCACCAGTGTGAAGGTACACACACAACAAGGGTTCAGACATCTAACTCTTTCAGCTTTGTTGGGATCAGTGTGTGAGGAAATAGTAATCTATCCACTGAGATGGGGGCATTGAATACTTTTTTGTTAAAATGAGGACACATGACATGACATTTTGTGGGGTGAAAAAAAAATCCAAGTGATTGATGATGGTTTCAAATGTGAAACTTGTTAAATTTTGGTTGAAGGCATGTAATGGAATGGTACAGATAACTTTCTATCTCTTGTTCGGAAACTGAGGCTAGATTCTCAGCTTATGTTGACATAAGAAATGGTTGTCTACAGGTATGTGGTTCTGACCTCCAAACACCACGAGGGATTCTGCAACTGGCCAAGCAAGTACTGCTTCAACTGGAACTCCTGGGACGTGGGACCCAAACGGGACCTTGTAGGTCAGTGTCCACTCAGTGTGTGTGTGTGTGTGTGTGTGTGTACGTTTATGTGTATGTTTATGTGTGTGTGTGTGTATGATGATGTGTGCTGTGTGTGTGTGTGTGTGTGTGTGTATGTGTGTGTGTGTGTGTGTATGTGTGTGTGCCTGTGTCTATATGTGTGTCTGTGTTTGTGTCTATATGTGGGTGTGTGCATGTGTTTGTGTGTATGTCTGTGAATGAGTGTGTCTGTGTGTGTGTGTATATTTGTGTGTGCATGCCTGTATGTGTGTCTGGGTGTACATGCACATGTGTGTATATGTGTGTGTGCATGTTTGTGTGTGTGCATGTGTGTGTGTGTGTGTGTGTGTCTGTAATGTGTGTATACATTCATGTATGTGTGTGCTTGTTTGTGTGTGTGTGTGTGTATATGTGTAAAACACGTTTGGTCTACCAGTATCAATGTAAATGTGTACTAATGTAATGGTAAGCCCTTTCCCAGCAGTGTAAAATTCATTAAATTAATAGGGAGATTATGATTCATTTACTCACATTTTTCTTTTAGTGCATGAAAGGTCGAGTAAAAACTGAGCCTCGTGATTACAACAGAACTTCAAAATCTGCTTGTTTGACACATACTGAACTTTTTAGCAACAACTTAAAATTTGCCTTGGAATATTTGTCTCATTGTCTCAATTATTTGTCATCTCATCTTGTTTTAGTGCTTGCTATGAGATGAGGCAGTTGCTGATATAGTCCAAATGGCAAGTCCCTTAGTGATGGTTCAGAGGCTTTATGGTCAGCTCAGGGGCATCTTAGTTTTGTACTAACTGAAATTTTCTGGTATTACAGATCAACATTTCATGTTGACTATGGCTAAATTGTTAAAATGATCATAAAGTAGACTCCCCTGCACTGACTGACAATGGAAGTGACTTTCAACAATCTACATACTTCAGCCAAGCATCAACAGCAACTTCAACTGTTCAAGCCGTGTGTAGAATCTGTGGAGAATGGAAAGAAAAGCTTTGTATTGCCTATGCTACAACATTGATATGCAAAGTGACTTGGATGACAAACATCCCAAGAGTTTTTGCCTGAAATGCTATGGAAGATTTGAAATGAATTCCATCTCATTCAACTCTGACCATAGCGACTGCAGAAAACTGCATCAGGCAGGCTTCCTTTCTTTTGAAAGTCATGGTGAATCTGCCTTGGTTTCTGACTGTAGTGTTTGCATGCAGAATGAGAAGCAGGGTTCAGGGGGTGAACCACCACAACCTACAAAATCATGGTTAGGAAAATGAAAATGTGTCAAGGATAGCTCTGCAAAAACCAGTATCAAGAACTGAGACTAGGGATACATGATGAGCTGGAATTCCTGCAGACTCAGCCACCTCATTGTGCCACTCCTGTGAAATAAAAAGCAACAGCTGCCATGCTATGCCCCTGACTGGTTCCACTTGAACTTATCACTCTCTGTAGAAGGCTGGCTCTGCCTAAATGACAACCAATACAGGGACAGATGGATTGTTAATGCAGTTAGGTTCATCCCTGAAAGCATCAAGAAGTTATCCTCTCAAGAGCCAGAAAGCCTGTTGATGTGGCTCTCTGTCTTTCAGGGATACCATGTCAGACTGACTGCTTTCATGGGTTTTCCAATCACTGTTGACTTCCCTCTTCTGCACTGCAGGGGACTTGGCCAAAGCGGTTCGAAAGTACCCCAACCTCCACTTTGGCCTCTACCACTCCATGTTTGAGTTCTACCACCCCCTGTGGCTGCAGGACCAGCAAAACAACTTCACCACCCAGGAGTTTGTGGCTGTGAGTAAATTGTTTGCTGTGAACAAATTGACCATCAAAGTTAATTGGCTCGACCATCATGTGATTATGGCATTAGATCTGCCCTGTAACTAGTGCAAAAGCTTTTTCCTAGGGGAGTCTGCAATTAAGTGCTAGATCATTGTCCATTCCAAATGATTTTGCAGCCATCAGATGATGATTATTCTTGGTCTGAAATTTTTTTGTTTGGCAGATGGAAACAGAGTGAAGCCTAGTGAACAGTCATGTTACAGGACATTGTGACTACTGTTGGAAAGGAATATGAGGAGAGAGAGAGAGAGAGAGAGAGAGAGAGAGAGAGAGAGAGAGAGAGAGAGAGAGAGAGAGAGAGAGAGAGAGAGAATTTTAGGAGATAGAAAAAAGTTATCTATAACATCTTTTGATCTCTCACATGTGGATGGTTGTGTGTGCCCATGCATGCATATATTTTTCTCTCTCATGTTCAGTTGCATACTAAACATTCACAAGTATTGTTCTTATGTAAAGTCTACAGACAGTGTTCCTGATGTAAATGCACCTAGAGCTGGCTATGCACATTTGCAAAGTAGCCTTTATCATTTATTCTCATTCCTGTCACGTATGTCTCAAAGTGTCACCATCAAAACAGCCATCACCTTAGCTGCCAAGTCACAGTCCTGTGAGAGCAATACTCTCGCTGTCTGCACACTGCAGAAAAAAGCCCTGCCTGAGCTGCACGAGTTGATCAATGCCTACAAGCCTGAGGTGCTGTGGTCAGACGGCTGCTGGCTGGCCCCCTACACCTACTGGAACGCCACCCAGTTCCTGGCCTGGCTCTACAACGACAGGTAGCCTCGTGCTGTTGCTCCTGCCTTGTGTGCTGTAAGATTTCATGTGACTGTCACACTTGCAGGCTTAGATGTCAGCAGTGATAACTATTCAACCTTCTTTTCTGATATTTTCAACGATAGTGCATGGCGTGTTGGTTCTGGTTTTGTAGGATTTTATGAACTTGGAATGTCCGCCCAATTGTATTTTCAAACTTCTCTCTGATCAAGAGGCCTGCAAGTAATATTCGTTCATCAAGGTTGCTGCCTTAAAAAAAATTCATAGGTGTCAAACTTTCAAGTTACTTTTATCTTGTGACAGACAGATGGCTTATGTATCCTGCACATCTATGGACTCTCTGATTAGTTTTAAAGACATAATTGTACATCCTTTTCATGTTGTATTACCAAAGAATTGGAAGAGTCTATTCTAGGCCGATAGGAGACACTGTAGAAAAGTTGTAGAACTCTACTGGGTCAGTCTCTTCTCTCTCTGTCTGTCTGTCTGTCATCTCTCTCTCTCTCTCTCTCTGTGCATGGCAGAAAAGAAAAGAAACACACTATCTGAGTATGTGTCCTGCTATGTGGAGGGAGCTTCCAAGCCTGGAAGAAGCCTTCTACTTGATGCATTGTGCTGCTTGGGGCTATCCGTGGCTGAACTACTAAAGTAAGACATCCAATAGGCCAGTGACCACAGGTTTCAAAACTGATGGAAGGGGGGTGGGAGTGGGGGTGGGAGTTGAGTGGTGGTGGTGGTGGTGGGTGATGGGGAAGCACCATCTGATGGCTGCCAATGTATGTGTGAATTTCTAGTCGATATTCTTACAGCATAAACTCTCTCTCCTTGCAGGGTACATCAGGAAAAAATCATCATGTCTTATTCTGATCTCAAACAATGACTGGTATTGAAAATAATGTTAAGTGTTTCATTCTTAGTGGGCTTGCTCTCTGGAGTAACATATACTGTTTCAAACTCTCGGAAAATGAACCAAAGCATTTTATCCCAAAGCAGATGCATACTGTAGTGTAACACATGGCCTAACACACACAGCAAGTAAAACTTGTAGCTGGAGAACCCTCAAGGACAGTTCATGCAGTTGTCCAATACTCTCACCCACAGCCCTGTGAGGGACATCATTGCTGTCAATGACCGATGGGGCACCTACACCAAGTGTACGCACGGTGGCTACTACACCTGCACTGACAAGTACAACCCAGGTATGCCTGTCAGGAAATGTCAGATATTCAGGACTAGATAAAGTTCTTGGCGGTTTCTAGAAATTACACTGGCATAAGGAAATAGAACATATGAATATTTGAGGGAGCTGTATATTCTTAAATCAAACCAGCCATTAATGTACAAGCCATTGCAATCATTACCCTGGTGTCGTGATTGGGACTGTTTGGCCATCAGCTAAAACACACACATGCACGCACTCACGCACACATTTCAACAACATAACACCAATCCTTTTCTTATCCATACACTCTTGTACTTTACAAATTACAGCAAAACCCCTATTCAAAAGTGAGAAAAGATCAAGTCTTTGGGTTTTTTGTATAAAAGAAATTGTAATGCTGAATTGATGTGTGTGTGTGTGTGTGTGTGTGTGTGTGTGTGTGTGTGTGTGTTAAATTTCAAAAAGCAAAACTAGCAGGCTTTGCCCACTCTGTACCTTGAAGCATACACAAAAACAACAACAAAACAACAACAAAACAACAACAAAACAACACCTACTACTACTACTACCACCACCACCACCACCACCACAAGAGTTGAATCATGTGTACCCTCGCTGCAGTCCTGCATAAAGGAATTGTATCAATGAAACATTACAGAATGATAATGGCATGTGTTTTGAAAAAGCATCACATTTTACAAGGGTCCATTCATTACCCAACATGCAAAGCAAAACCTAGTGACAACAGTCAGGTATAGCTAGATATATAAACTCAATACTGTCATGTGATGATGCTTGTTGTTTCATGAATACTTGAATGAAGAAGCATGTTAGAGACCTTTCAAGTTTTATAACACCTGATTAATATATATACTATTGTTACTTGTTGGTTTCAGGAGTGCTGCAGAAGCACAAGTTTGAGGATGCCACCACCATTGAGAAGTATGCCTGGTCATACCGACGAACCGCCACCATTGACGACTTTAACACCATGGAGGACATCACCTATCTCATCGCCAGTGTCATTAGGTATGTTGTTCGTTGCCTGCTGAACTTCCAGTAGAATCTGTTGAGATGCCACCTCCCTAAGCACCGTTGTCCATGAGTGACAATTTTCAGGGACTGCAATGTATCCAAAGGAAATATCCATGGGCAGTTGAATGGCACTATGCAAGTGTGTTTGTATCAGCATGGGAAATGTTTATGGTTTGCAGTAAGGGTCGTAGATAGATGCTTCAAAAAGTAATTAATCAGATGATCAAACAATTTAAAGTTGTACAAGCCTGTTGCCTTTCTAACCAGTCAGGCGAGCAAGCAATTTAAAGTTGTAAATGCCTGTTGCCTTTCTAACATTGCAGCTGTGGGGGCAACCTCCTGCTGAATGTTGGGCCCACCGCAGATGGTCGAATCACTCCAGTCTTCGAGGAGCGGCTGAGACAGATGGGACAGTGGCTGGGGGTGAATGGAGAGGCCATCTACAGCTCCCGGCCCTGGACCTTCCAGAACGACACCTTCACCGAGGGTGTCTGGTAAGTAGCAACTCAACTTGGCTTTTCTTCACTCTCTTGATCTAAGGTTGTTATTTTTTCGTCTGGACATGAACACCAAACCATTCAGTCTGGCCTGAGGTGATTGCTCGTCCTCAGAATTGTGTAGCTCCCCCCCCCCCCCCCCCCCCCCCCCTTCTTTCCGAAGGTTTGAAATTGCTTTGCTATGGTTGTTTGGCTGTGCAACAGCAAGACTGCGCCATGCCATTTGCAGAGTTATGTGTCCACATATATATATATGGCAGCAATGATTTGTGAGGGACACTAGCATGCAGCACAAAAACTGTCAACTCAGTTTCTGATATTGAACAGAAATTTAATGTGTACAGTGATCACATGTATACAAATGACAATTAGAAACTAGAGGACACAAAAGAAAATTCTCACCAGCCTGACACTGAGACTACAGACTCATGAAACTCTATAATTTCAGATGCAGTTAATTAATGTTTCTGTCATGTAATTCATTTCATGTGTTGTGTGGCTTAACACAAGTTTCATTACACCAGCTAGGTGGGTTGGAAGCACAATCTCATGTTTGGAGATAGGCTCAGCTGGTAGGGCACAGGCGGCAAACCTCTCTGGTGTAAGGTCACTCCATGAGCAGGCTTGGGTAATGGGAGATCCACGGGCAGGGTGGAAACAGGTCTGTCTCTGCTGTGTGGGTAAAAAATGCACTGGAAAAGAAAGACCCTCAGGTCCTGGTAAATGTCTGGATCCACAGATTGAGGCTACAGCCAGCTTTGGTAGAAAAGTCCTGGGCCCGTATTCACGACGGCGATTTATCTTTTTAACACTCGATTTATCCCCTAGCCCCGCGTTATCTTGATCGGTTAGATAAGGTACGCTCGTCAGAGGATCCTAGGTTGCGCTTTGCTATATATACTGGTTTCCAGCCAAGGAAGAGCGGAACAGGCAGTTGGAATCGTCTGAGTTTAGAGATAAATCGGAGTTAAAATAAATCGCCGTTGTGAATACTGGCCCTGTTGCTTAGGGCCAAGAATGTAAGGGGCCCTCTACCTCTGCAACCCTCCACCTCATGACGTGTTCTTCACCCCAGAGGAGGTCAACTCTAGTTCTGCATTAGGCTGGATCGACATCAGCCGGAACACCAGAGACCAGAGCCCTATTGTCCAACAGTGGTGGAAGCAGACAGTTTCTTCCCCATGATACATGCAAGGCATGCAAAGAGATGAAGGCAGCAGATGGGCATCTGGAGCTCTAACCAAGTGTGGCCCTCCCCCTGAGAGGGTCAGGAAGTGTTAAGGGCAGAAACACTTGTTGATGAGGGCTCTTCCTCTGAAGATAGTTTGTTGCTCTGTTGGGAGTTTCTTGCCACTGTTCACAATGACTTTGCTACAGCATTTGTACTATTTAGGACAATTACAGTGGCCTACTCTTCCCATGCAGATAACAGTAGAATGATTAGATACTTTGTAAATGATGGTGGCTGCACATGCCTATTCGCCAAGTGCAGGGTCTAATGCAGAATGAACAGATTAAACTTTGAGGTACCATTCTGTATCGGCATCTGTGGTTGAACAGCATAATGACTTTTCCCCCTTTTTCCATTTTCCACCTATTGCTGAATATCCTCTGGTCTCTTCCTTGTGGGAGGTCATCTATGATGAAGGGCACCAGCTTTCACAGAGAGATCTTTTCAGTGGGGGTGTTGGATACAGGCAAAGCACTAGGGAAAGTTTGTGCCCAAGAGTGTGTGTGTGTGTGTGTGTGAGGTGTTTGTGTGTGTGTGTGTGTGTGTGTGTAAGTGTATGCTTGTGTGTGTGTTTCCAAATTCTTACATTGCCTTTTTTTTAGATCACCAGGTTCACAATCCTTGCCTTTGACTTTGCTAAGCATGTGTGTAAAAGAAATTGAATGCTGCTCCAGTAACATGAATTGGTTCTTCCAATCCCAGGTACACCTCCAAGAAGGGGGAGAGTGGCCTCAACGTGTACGCCATAGTGCTGGACTGGCCCAAGGAGGGGGTGCTGTACCTTGAGGCTCCCATGCCCTCATCCTCTACCCAGGTTTCCATGCTGGGCTACCCCTCCCCCTTCCAGTGGCAGGCTGTGAAACCCAGGGGCATGATCATCACAGTTCCCCCCATTCCCATCAACAAGATGCCCTGCATGTGGGCCTGGGTCTTCAAGCTGCAGGGACTCATGAACTAGCTTCAGTACAGGAGTTTAAGTGGACTCAGTAATGCAAAATTTAGAAATCTGGAGAGGCTATGTGTTTGAAGGGTAGGTTCAAACAGTATGTAATGCAACTGCACAGTTCAGCCCAGGATGAGTTCTATAAAAAGAATCTAGCCAAAGGGTAAACTTCTAACAGAATGATGACAAACATTTGAAGTGCAACATGGTGAACCATTAATCTGCCCATTAGGGGGAAAAACTGCCTTAGGATTTTTGGAGTGGTTTAGGTTGTGTTTTTTTCAGTTTCATGCACCCAGGATGCAAGATTGGATTCAAATTCTGTTCATTACAACTTGCAAGTATTCAATGGTATGTCATTACTTGTTTCTTACAATGATGCCTTTTCGTTGAGTATTTTTTTAATATGATCAACAGAAGCTCCATTAACCTTATTCTAACAAGAGTGTTGATTGATGGGATGAACTGTGGGACATGAAAGTATACAATTTCACTCACTCAGTGGGAGAAGAAGTCAAGAGCTATCGACTCCTCCATCCCCTTTTGCAGTGAATGATACAGTCTTCTTTCTAGTGATGTGGAAGATGTTGGATTACTGCAGTGTCCATGTTAGAGCAAGTGGCAGTTGCTATTGCTACATCCAAGAACAGTGGTTGGACCAAGGTAGACTGCTAGTGGTACATGTAGCAGTGTTTGAACTGTCAAGGATCTTCTTTGGCAAAGAGCTTCACCTGCATTGCCTCTTCTATCCAGGTGCCTAACTGGTCAGGCAAAAAACACAAAAGTTGTGGTTAAAGGTAACATGTAAAAAAAGGGTATATATGTTGGCCTGATCTTTTTAATTCATTTTAGACGAGGCCAGATTGAATGTAAACCAAGCCTTATTTCACTGAATAATCTTTTCAAAACTTAAACGGTGGATACGCCAAGTGCTAATAGGGCAGAGAAGATGGGACAGTTTACCATTTATTACTCTCTTTTCTTTTCTTCTTCTTTTTTTGCTTGATAGAAAAAATGTTTAGGGTCGGCAGAAAAAAGGATCTGCCAGGCTACTATATCCACACACAAATCTCCTTACAAAGTTACAGGGAGATGCACAGCATGGATTGGGAGTGAAATTCCCCAAGACAAATTTCCTATTTTAAAAAAGGATGGAATAAAGGTTGTTATTAAGAACAATACAATATTCCTTGAGCCTCGTGGGAAAGTCCCTCTTAACAAACATTTAGTGTCCAAACTTTTCATCATGTTTCATTAAACTTGGTAGTCAGTTATTAATCTGACTGGATCTGGTGAGTGCTAATCATTTTTCTGGATGGATTCTGTACAAAAAAATATCAATGCCATGTAATGGCTTTTCAATGTATTGTTCACAAGTATTCAACCTTTACTCTTTAGTCACCTGACATTTAAAATGTTCAGTCTAACTCTTACGGGTCTGACTAGATCTGGTGACTGCAGACCACTGTTCTAGATGGGAGGGAGTCTGTAACAAAGGGCATCAGTATTAATAATTATGTCACCACTGATCAACTTCTAATGGAACAAGTAGGTTATCGCCCGAACTGCTCTACCAGCTGAGCTACCATGGTCCATGTTGTCTTCTCCTGTCTACACTTTCTGTGGAGCTTTCTGTTGTTCCCCACATGCTGCAAGTGCATTTCTTTGTCTTGGTCATCAGCAAATGTTGAGGTTTTTCATTCTGTCAAGTGCAAACTTTTTGCAGGAACTTCTCTTCCCTTCCAACTTGTCCACAACATATGCCAGTTCCTGGCAGCCCATCCCCCAGTGCTCTCCCCTTTTGCATGAGTACTGTCAGTCTCTCAGCCTCTACGATAGTTGACACCTTGTCTTTTGAAAGGTGGAGATAGAGACAATGTGCAAGGAGCAGTGCCATGGCTCTATCCCTGGGATGGGAAAAATCTGGGTGTGACAAGGTGCACTTTTGTGCCACCATGACCCATCACTAGTTTTGTTCTTTTAGTGTTAGTTTTTGACCTCAGATGTCAGCTTAGGCTCTCTGATTTCCCACCCACGTGCTGGCTTCTATTTTTTCACCCCACCCCTTTCCTGTTGCGATGTTCTCGCCCTCCGCTGTTTTCGCCTCCTGCACTCTGCACTGGTGAAGAAGCCTGCTTTGCTACAAGGGCTATTTTTGGACAGGATCTCTTTTCTTCTTTTTGTGTTCTTTGCAATCAATGCATTTTTTCCTTCTGACGTCATTCATGACATCATTAAACTGACCATGGGGATGGGGAAAGTAGGAAAATCCTTTGGTTTGTAATTTTCTAGTAGTTATTGTAATTAATTATGAGGCTGACCGGGAGATTTTTAACCAATCTGAGTCAGAGGAAGAGAGAGAAGTTTCCTTTCCCAACTGTCGTGAAATATTATTGTTTTCTAGTTGCTTTCATAGTTGGCAGTTAAGAATCCAATTCCTTTAGAACCTGCTTTCATTGTCCTCAGTGTGTCATGAGACTATCTTACTCTTTTCCCTGCGGTTTGAGTGAAATACTTCTCGCATTCCTTCATCCCTTTGGTTGGTTTCTTGGAATAAACCTAGTCTTGGTGTGACTGTGTGGTGTCAAGATTTTACTCTGTACTTCAGCTGTAATGAAACATGTCGTTGTGTGTGACGAATGTTTGGGCGCTGAAGTATTCCTGAACGAAGAGGTCAATTGAGGATCGGATGACCTAGCCTATCTTGAGGTGTGTGCATTATCTCATGTTATTACTGATGTTCTTGTTTGTACTTACTATGATTTTATGCATAATGTTGTCAAAGCTGTGTATTCATGTACCACTCCCCTGGTGACTGTGATTAATGGAAACTTACATTTGACCCAGAAGTAGGGTTAGTATGTTGGCATGAGATTCCAGAGTTAGGGAACAGACGTTTTGGAGAAGGCAATGTTTCCATGTAGTTGGGATAGTTCTATACTACGACTATTTGGGAATTTAGTTCTGGCGGTCTTTTGCTGTGTTCAAGTGCCCATCACTACCAGTAAATCGATTATGGTATGTCAGAATGCCTTGGTGGAGCAATGTATGGTACTGGTAGATACATATTCTTGGTCGCCTTACACTGGATCAGGTGATTCGGTAACTCAGATAATGCTCCTGAGAAATAGTCATGATAGGATTACTCATGGACTACTGGGTGTTTAATTGGTAGATGTTATTCCCCAGGAATACTCTATCATTTGGGCTGGGTCGTCAGGAGTTGTCTAGTTATACTGCTGTTCTATAGGCAAATGAGTGACCCATTCACTGTTGTCATTTGGAAAGTTAGCATCACCACCTCATTTTCAGTTCCAACAACAAGTATTACCAGTTCACTGTGGGCTTTTGTAAATTGTATATAACAGCACAACTTAAACTGTTGAATTTTTTTTTAATGCCTGGGCCCATATTCACAACGGCGATCTATCGGCGATTTATTTTAACTCCGATTTATCTCTAAACTCAGACGATTCCAACTGCCTGTTCCGCTCTCCCTTGTCTGGAAACCAGTATATATAGCAAAGCGCAACCTAGGATCCTCTGACGAGCGTACCTTATCTAACCGATCAAGATAACGCGGGGCTAGGGGATAAATCGAGTGTTAAAAAGATAAATCGCCTTTGTGAATATGGGCCCTGGACTATTCCATTATTTGATGCTGGCATTTATGTCTAATTTTCCCATATTAGTTTTTATGGTTATGATACTCTGACTAATGTGCTGTCTTGGTTTATTTTAGTTTGCCATCGTGCTTTTGTATAACCGTGTTAGTATCAGATTAAATATTATATACTGAGAAAGCCTATTCCTAATTGTTTCTTTTCCAAACATGTCGAACTACCCCCCCCCCTCCCCCCCCGTCCACTCGGTTACACATGTATCAACCAACCAAGAAACATAACCTCCTTGATGGAGGTCATGACATCAAGTATGCTTCCACATTTGTATGGCCCTATTTCTAAGCCAGACAGAGCTGCATGCCATTCTAGTTCACTAGAGACTTTGCCTACCGGCGAAAGTGTCTCTAGCCCAGTTGACATCACGTGATGGAAGGTTTTCGTCCAAAAAATGCAAATGGAGGTCACACGAGAGGCTTGTGGGATAGCCGATCTGCTCCCTGACATACGCCGTTAAAGTAGTTTGAAGACTATTTCGCACAAAACTCTTAACTTACTCTTGTTGAGGCAATAAACAAGCATTTATTCGATAAAATAAAATGTTTGTGTTGAAATGGAAACAAATTTTGACATCTGAATGATTTTTGTAAAAAGTGGAGAAAAAAACATTATCAGAATGAAGTATTTTGGGCGCAATGCTGTAATGCAAAGGGTCAAGTCTATTGTGCATTCATTGCAAACTGTGCCAGAGTCAATACTGACTTGGCTTCACAGAATGGCTGCATGCATGCCGCCAGGGAAATGCAATGAAGACACAAGAGGAAAGCCACACCTGCTGCAACTTCTCCTCCTCATTCTTGGCAGCCTGAGAAGTCAGGGCAGCGCCCATGAAGCGCTGGTAGAAGCAGCAAGGGATGATGGACTCTGGCAGTTCACGCAGATACTGCTTGAGCAGTGAGGCAACTGTATGGACGTCTGCATCAATCTTCTGCAGATCCACCCGGACCCCACAGTCAAACTTCTCTGTCAGCTCCCGTACCATGGACGCGCGCCCTGGCATCCTGGGGAATAAAGAAGCAACACAGAAATGACAACTCATAATGTATCCTTGTGGGTGCTGGGAAGGGAAGGGCTGAGTACTGAGTGGAGGAGGAAGGGAAGGTCTTTGCATGTGGAAATATGTGGACGTAAAGGAGAGAAAATCCCAGAATAAGGATGAAGAGAAACTTGGATGGATGATGGACCCAAGTGTGAGTACACACACACACACACACACACACACACACACACACACACACACACACACACACACAAACAAACACATACAGACACATACACATACAAACATCAAGGTTAAAAAAAGAGAAGAAAATAGTCTTTACAGTTTATGTTCAAAGCTACAGAGTAAGGATGAGCATGCTAAGGATGTGACGTTTCCCACACAACGGTGCAGACTCAAAATCCAGCTGTCTTCAACATCAACCCATGCTTCATGCAAATTGATGTGTCGCTACAAACACATAAAAAGTACCAGGTGGCTTACACTTCCTTTAATGAATACAAATGGCTTTTTATTTTAAAAAAATTAATGGCCTTATCCTGTCTGCAAGACAAACACAGTGCACAGGAGCAAAGGTGAGAATGCTAGGAAAAGGACAGATCAAGAAGCCCAGTGATCAGGGGGTAAAGTGCTGGGTGGATTGAGCCCCAAATATGGGCGAGAAACTGCTGTATAAAACCAACATCTTTGCCTATCCTTGCCAGAGGAAACAGGGGGCGTGGTCGCCCACTGTGGCTCTACAAGACACTGCAGCTAAGTTATACATGATCCAGAAGGGTGACGAAGCAACTGCAGCAAGCTGCTGCGGAGCACTCCCTGACTAGCTGTTAGGTTCCGATAGAGGAAAGGTGTGTCCCCTGCCAGCAGGAACATGACAGAGCCCCAGTGTGGTGTGAGGACACTCCAGTGGCAGTTGTTTCACAGTCAGGAGGTGCAGTGTTCCTTCCACAGCCAGGAGGTGCAGTGTTCCTGTCACAGCCAGGAGGTGCAGTGTTCCTTCCACAGCCAGGAGGTGCAGTGTTCCTTCCACAGCCAGGAGGTGCAGTGTTCCTTCCACAGCCAGGAGGTGCAGTGTTCCTTCCACAGCCAGGAGGTGCAGTGTTCCTTCCACAGCCAGGAGGTGCAGTGTTCCTTCCACAGCCAGGAGGTGCAGTGTTCCTTCCACAGCCAGGAGGTGCAGTGTTCCTTCCACAGCCAGGAGGTGCAGTGTTCCTTCCACAGCCAGGAGGTGCAGTGTTCCTTCCACAGCCAGGAGGTGCAGTGTTCCTTCCACAGCCAGGAGGTGCAGTGTTCCTTCCACAGCCAGGAGGTGCAGTGTTCCTTCCACAGCCAGGAGGTGCAGTGTTCCTTCCACAGCCAGGAGGTGCAGTGTTCCTTCCACAGCCAGGAGGTGCAGTGTTCCTTCCACAGCCAGGAGGTGCAGTGTTCCTTCCACAGCCAGGAGGTGCAGTGTTCCTTCCACAGCCAGGAGGTGCAGTGTTCCTTCCACAGCCAGGAGGTGCAGTGTTCCTTCCACAGCCAGGAGGTGCAGTGTTCCTTCCACAGCCAGGAGGTGCAGTGTTCCTTCCACAGCCAGGAGGTGCAGTGTTCCTTCCACAGCCAGGAGGTGCAGTGTTCCTTCCACAGCCAGGAGGTGCAGTCTTCCACAGCCAGGAGGTGCAGTGTTCCTTCCACAGCCAGGAGGTGCAGTGTTCCTTCCACAGCCAGGAGGTGCAGTGTTCCTTCCACAGCCAGGAGGTGCAGTGTTCCTTCCACAGCCAGGAGGTGCAGTGTTCCTTCCACAGCCAGGAGGTGCAGTGTTCCTTCCACAGCCAGGAGGTGCAGTGTTCCTTCCACAGCCAGGAGGTGCAGTGTTCCTTCCACAGCCAGGAGGTGCAGTGTTCCTTCCACAGCCAGGAGGTGCAGTGTTCCTTCCACAGCCAGGAGGTGCAGTGTTCCTTCCACAGCCAGGAGGTGCAGTGTTCCTTCCACAGCCAGGAGGTGCAGTGTTCCTTCCACAGCCAGGAGGTGCAGTGTTCCTTCCACAGCCAGGAGGTGCAGTGTTCCTTCCACAGCCAGGAGGTGCAGTGTTCCTTCCACAGCCAGGAGGTGCAGTGTTCCTTCCACAGCCAGGAGGTGCAGTGTTCCTTCCACAGCCAGGAGGTGCAGTGTTCCTTCCACAGCCAGGAGGTGCAGTGTTCCTTCCACAGCCAGGAGGTGCAGTGTTCCTTCCACAGCCAGGAGGTGCAGTGTTCCTTCCACAGCCAGGAGGTGCAGTGTTCCTTCCACAGCCAGGAGGTGCAGTGTTCCTTCCACAGCCAGGAGGTGCAGTGTTCCTTCCACAGCCAGGAGGTGCAGTGTTCCTTCCACAGCCAGGAGGTGCAGTGTTCCTTCCACAGCCAGGAGGTGCAGTGTTCCTTCCACAGCCAGGAGGTGCAGTGTTCCTTCCACAGCCAGGAGGTGCAGTGTTCCTTCCACAGCCAGGAGGTGCAGTGTTCCTTCCACAGCCAGGAGGTGCAGTGTTCCTTCCACAGCCAGGAGGTGCAGTGTTCCTTCCACAGCCAGGAGGTGCAGTGTTCCTTCCACAGCCAGGAGGTGCAGTGTTCCTTCCACAGCCAGGAGGTGCAGTGTTCCTTCCACAGCCAGGAGGTGCAGTGTTCCTTCCACAGCCAGGAGGTGCAGTGTTCCTTCCACAGCCAGGAGGTGCAGTGTTCCTTCCACAGCCAGGAGGTGCAGTGTTCCTTCCACAGCCAGGAGGTGCAGTGTTCCTTCCACAGCCAGGAGGTGCAGTGTTCCTTCCACAGCCAGGAGGTGCAGTGTTCCTTCCACAGCCAGGAGGTGCAGTGTTCCTTCCACAGCCAGGAGGTGCAGTGTTCCTTCCACAGCCAGGAGGTGCAGTGTTCCTTCCACAGCCAGGAGGTGCAGTGTTCCTTCCACAGCCAGGAGGTGCAGTGTTCCTTCCACAGCCAGGAGGTGCAGTGTTCCTTCCACAGCCAGGAGGTGCAGTGTTCCTTCCACAGCCAGGAGGTGCAGTGTTCCTTCCACAGCCAGGAGGTGCAGTGTTCCTTCCACAGCCAGGAGGTGCAGTGTTCCTTCCACAGCCAGGAGGTGCAGTGTTCCTTCCACAGCCAGGAGGTGCAGTGTTCCTTCCACAGCCAGGAGGTGCAGTGTTCCTGTCACAGCCAGGAGGTGCAGTGTTCCTTCCACAGCCAGGAGGTGCAGTGTTCCTTCCACACCCAGGAGGTGCAGTGTTCCTTTCTTCTTGAATCCATGTTGCACCCATTGGGCAAAGTCTTCACTTACAGTGTTCTCCCCGTTTAGATGTACAACAGAGTACAAAAAACTAAGCACCATACAGAGGTGACTGGGTGAAAGTTCCTCATCAGTACAGTGCTACCCCCCCCCCAATATATCACCTTAACATTTTCACAGAAAACAGGTCTTAAATGTGAGAAGTCTTAAGGGGTAGGTAGAGGGGAGGAACATTCATCACACTAATACATTGACAACAATACATTGACAGGCACAGTGAGAGAGACATACTATTCAGTTGTACTCAGAACAACAAATCACTGACACACCATTCAGTTGTATTCACAACGTACACTGATACACCATTCAGTTGTATTCACAATAACAGTACATTGACACATCATTCAGTTGTATTCACAATAACAGTAAACTGACACACCATTCAGTTGTATTCACAATAACAGTACACTGACACACCATTCAGTAGTATTCACAACAACAATACACTGATAGAGACACAATACACTGACACGCCAGTTAGTTTTACTCACAACAATACACTGAAATGGCCACTGAGAGAGACACAATACACACCATTCAGTTGTACTCACAACAACAATACACTGAAATGCACACCGAGAGAAACACAATACACACCACTCAGTTGTACACACAACAACAATACACTGAAATGCACACCGAGAGAGACACAATACACACCACTCAGTTGTACACACAACAACAATACACTGAAATGGCCACTGAGAGAGACACAATACACACCACTCAGTTGTACTCACAACAACAATACACTGAAATGCACACCGAGAGAGACACAATACACACCACTCAGTTGTACACACAACAACAATACACTGAAATGGCCACTGAGAGAGACACAATACACACCACTCAGTTGTACTCACAACAACAATACACTGAAATGCACACCGAGAGAGACACAATACACACCACTCAGTTGTTCTCACAACAACAATACACTGAAATGCACACCGAGAGAGACACAATACACACCACTCAGTTGTACTCACAACAACAATACACTGAAATGCACACCGAGAGAGACACAATACACACCACTCAGTTGTACTCACAACAACAATGCACTGAAATGCACACCGAGAGAGACACAATACACACCACTCAGTTGTACTCACAACAACAATGCACTGAAATGCACACCGAGAGAGACACAATACACACCACTCAGTTGTACTCACAACAACAATGCACTGAAATGCACACCGAGAGAGACACAATACACACCACTCAGTTGTACTCACAACAACAATACACTGAAATGGCCACTGAGAGAGACACAATACACTCCACTCAGTTGTACTCACAACAACAATACACTGAAATGCACACCGAGAGAGACACAATACACACCACTCAGTTGTACACACAACAACAATACACTGATACACCATTCAGTTGTACACACAACAACAATACACTGAAATGGCCACTGAGAGAGACACAATACACACCACTCAGTTGTACTCACAACAACAATACACTGAAATGCACACCGAGAGAAACACAATACACACCACTCAGTTGTACACACAACAACAATACACTGAAATGCACACCGAGAGAGACACAATACACACCACTCAGTTGTACTCACAACAACAATACACTGAAATGCACACCGAGAGAGACACAATACACACCACTCAGTTGTACACACAACAACAATACACTGAAATGGCCACTGAGAGAGACACAATACACATCACTCAGTTGTACTCACAACAACAATACACTGAAATGCACACCGAGAGAGACACAATACACACCACTCAGTTGTACTCACAACAACAATACACTGAAATGCACACCGAGAGAGACACAATACACACCACTCAGTTGTTCTCACAACAACAATACACTGAAATGCACACCGAGAGAGACACAATACACACCACTCAGTTGTACTCACAACAACAATACACTGAAATGCACACCGAGGGAGACACAATACACACCACTCAGTTGTTCTCACAACAACAATACACTGAAATGCACACTGAGAGAGACACAATACACACCACTCAGTTGTACTCACAACAACAATACACTAAAATGCACACCGAGAGAGACACAATACACACCACTCAGTTGTACTCACAACAACAATACACTGAAATGGCCACTGAGAGAGACACAATACACACCATTCAGTTGTACACACAACAACAATACACTGAAATGCACACCGAGAGAGACGCAATACACACCACTCAGTTGTACTCACAACAACAGTACACTGATACACCATTCAGTTGTACTCACAACAACAATACACTGAAATGGCCACTGAGAGAGACACAATACACACCACTCAGTTGTACACACAACAACAATACACTGAAATGGCCACTGAGAGAGACACAATACACACCACTCAGTTGTACACACAACAACAATACACTGAAATGCACACTGAGAGAGACACAATACACACCACTCAGTTGTACTCACAACAACAATACACTGAAATGGCCACTGAGAGAGACACAATACACACCACTCAGTTGTACTCACAACAACAATACACTGAAATGCACACCGAGAGAGACACAATACACACCACTCAGTTGTACTCACAACAACAATACACTGAAATGCACACCGAGAGAGACACAATACACACCACTCAGTTGTACTCACAACAACAATACACTGAAATGCACACCGAGAGAGACACAATACACACCATTCAGTTGTACTCACAACAACAATGCACTGAAAAGCACACTGAGAGAGACACACCATTCGGTCTTACCTGAACAGCCCCTCGGTATCCAGGCCATTCAAATACAGGAACTCCACACACTGCTCAATAATGAAGGGGATTTCTCTGTCCAACCTGTGCTCATACTTCATCGTCTCCTCCAGAGCTTGCCCAAATATTGCTGATAAAAGAAAAAAAAAGGAGGAAAAGAAAGGTTAAAGCCTGAAGCATGAATTTCAAATCCCAGACTGACAGCACTAATGTGTGTATAAGCATGGTGTAAATGTGACTGTGGTAAGGGTAGTGATGGATTTTCAAGCAACCCATGATATTATAATGATGCACTATTAGATATACAAAACAGCACCTGCAATGATAACAGCAGTGTGCTTAGTCTAGAAATATATTTCTTTTAATGTTACAATTGAAGACATATGATACAGCTTTCTAAAGTGTGTTGAATGCTAATTGAAGCTAACAACGATACACTTTATATCACACACACACACACACACACACACACACACACACATACACACACACACACACACACACACACACACACACACACACACACATGCACTTGCAACAAAGTACTAAGTCAAAAGGAGGCATTTTTACGACTATCACCTGTTACCTGAGGCTTTTCTTCACGAGTGTGTCTTAGAGGTTTACACCTGCATCACATTCTCTCCCATGCAGTAAACAAGACCAAAGTCACAATGGAAATTGGTGTGATTACCTCCTCCTTTGTCTGCAAACAGGGTGCGACGGAGTGCCCTCACCCATTTTTGCCTCTCCTCATTTGAAGCAGCACAGAGGACCAGGCAATCTGAGTTGTCTCCCTTGGTAGAGGTCCCTGAAGCATAAAGCCACTGGAGTCACAACCCTAATAATCATTAAATCTCATCAAGCAAAGATGAATGGGAAGGACTAAAGTTCTCAAATGGTGAGTCAACACAGAGATGTGTGCGCATGTGTGCCTGCATGTGTGTGTGTGTGTGTGTGTGTGTGTGTGTGTGTGTGTGTGTGTGTGTGTATGTGTGTGCATGTGTGTACATGTGCGTGTATGGTGAGTGTGTGTATGGTGAGTGTGTGTATGGTGTGTGTATGGTGTGTGTGTATGGTGTGTATGTATGGTGTGTGTGTATGGTGTGTGTATGGTGTGTGTGTGTGTGTATGCGTGCATGTAAAGCACATAGCCACACAAAGGCATATTATGTGTGCACACACAAAAATGCTATTGACCTTTATAGATTTGCTTCTTTGCAATAATTTCCACATCTATCAATGCAAAAAACAACAACAACCTCCTATCGCAGGGAAAAAAAATCACAATATTCCATGACAACTTTAACATACATTGCAATGTTCATTACTTCTTCCTTTATTATTTCATTCATTACTATTTCACATCCCATCCATGCATGTCTATTATATCCCAATATCATCTGTCCATCCTTCACCTAACCACCATGCATCTGTCAGCCATGTCAGTTAGATCTGTCATGTGCAGTAGGCAGGCAGGCAGGCAGGCAGGCAGGCAGGCAGGCAGGCAGTCTGGCAGGCATGCAGGCAGACAGTCTCCATTTATTTATTAAATGTTTGTGTTCCGTTAAGAAACAACAACTCCTGGAACAAAACATTATTAAAGAATGGCTTTTCAGACAACAAAGGAATGAAAAAAGCAAAGGAAAAACCAAGATGGATGAGATGATAGATTGATGATTGCTTCCTCACCTCCAGAGGGCTCCGAAATTTCAAAGAGGAACTTGTCTGGGTCAGTTGGGTTTGGAGGCGGGGCGGAAATCCATTGGTTGGTCAGGAAGATTGTGCCTGTTGGGTTCCTGTCATCCTCATTGTTGTAGTAGAAGAGACAATTGTCATTGAGGATGAACCAGCGCCGATGCCACTGCCTCATCAGACCTCCTTGCTTCTTCAGCCAGCCATCCATTTTGACTCGCCTCTGAGTGGGCCCTGGACTCTCTGGCTCCATTGCCTGGACAACAAAGGATGCTGGTCAAACAGTCTGCACTTCCAGAGGCAACCAGATTGATATGGAATTTTTATTACAAATGAGGAGTTGCAATCTGAGAGGCTGGGTTCTCAGAATAACAGGTCAGATGTAGCAATCAGTTAAAATGAAAGCACAGTTCACCAAATCCTATCCTGTGAATGAATATGAAAGGCTGTTGTGAGATATGTGTAGGGTGCTCTCACCCACAGTCAAACAGAAGCACATCTCGTCCCTGTGTGAAAAAAAGGTGGTAAGAAGGAGGGTTCAGCTTTCACATGAAGTGTTGCAGACAGCAGCTTATGACAGTCCTGCCAAATTGATAATACTCTTTAACCCTTAAGGTCCTGTAAGTCATTCATGCATTTCATTCCCAAGTCCTGTAAGGATCATGCGAGTTGTAGAAAAAAATCAGTCAATAAACAGCCATGTGGGGTTGGCAGTTACGGGCGATACATGATTGAGCAGGGTGGGCAGCTATGGGTGGTACAAGATTGAGCAGAGTGAGTGGTACGGTGGTAATGGGCGGTACAGGATTGAGCAGGGTGGGCAGTTATGGGCGAAACAGGATTGAGCAGGGTGGGCAGCTATGGGTGGTACAAGATTGAGCAGGGTGGACGGTAATAGGCGGTACAGGATTGAGCAGGGTGGGCAGTTATGGGCGATACAGGATGGAGCAGGGTGGGCAGCCATGGGCGGTACAAGATTGAGCAGGGTGGGCGGTAATGAGCGGTACAGGATTGAGCAGGGTGGGCAGTTATGGGCGATACAGGATTGAGCAGGGTGGGCAGCTATGGGCGGTACAAGATTGAATAGGGTGGGCAGTAATGGGCGGTACAGGATCTTAAGAGTTAAGATACAATAAGGTGTTGTATGGTGGTCACTATCTTTATGGTGACTGGGTTGTTACGTAGTTCTGCCAAAAGTGAAGGAGAGGAGAGGCAACAGGACTATAGTGAAATTGTCAAATTTTCCCTGACATGGTTTTGCTATGATTAACATAAAACTGAGCACTGGTTGGTGGGGTGGTGGTGGTGGTGTGGTAGAAATACCAGCCCTTGAGGCCCCAGGACTGACTGACAGACAGAAGTTTTACAGCCCATAAACCCTTGCAATCAACTGATCATGAACATCAATTGAGCTGGTTTGGAAAAAAACACAAATCAAGTCTCCATTTCCTGAGTTAAGGTGAAGGTCAGTCAAATACAAAGCATTACAGACCTATCAGACAAATGACATGGAATCTAGGTTTCAGATCATGCAGAGTTACAGCTTTATCACATACTGAATTTAAAAAAGCATATACACGTACTGTATCTTAGACAAGACAAGGAGGTGCCATCTCTCGAGTTTCTACATAAAGGGTACACCTACCTGTTGTATATTTTGCTAATACGTGGTCTATTGCACTTCAAGCAGTCTCAACTCTGAATAATACAGCTGAGACTCAGGGAAAGTTTTATTGTTCACAATTGTTTCATGCACTGCAGTCAGCAACTGAACACATGGTTATCTCCCTTGACCTTGTATGGCTTCATTTCAAAATGAACTTGTACCCTCTTATTTAAAAGCCTTTGCCTATTTCCAAAACCCAGCATGAAATTGTGTAAAAAACAAAAAAACTTGCAACCCGTCCAATGTGAAATTCTCTCAAAGAGGCAAAAGATTTCATGTGTTGAATTTTTCTGGACTGCCTTACAAAATTTGGTCAAGAGTACGCAGGTGCTGAGTACGCCGATTTCACTACCCTACCTCAAAACAGAGCCTCTTTCTCCTCACACTGTCAACTCACACAATCCAAACTTGTTTCATGTTGTTGACAAAAGATCAATGTTTCTGCACATGTGTTTGATGCTCAATAAATCTTCTTCAACTTTGATGTTTTTCATGTTTTGCGCGAAAGATTGAATGCTGTCAGTGAGAGAAAGTGTGACATGTGTAAAGTTGAGTTAAGACGAATGCTAACCTCTAAGTTTTTATTTCCTTTCTTCTTGACCTAGGAGCAAAAATATCATTAATACTTGGATGTTGAAGCTGCAATAAAGTTTTTGTGTTGAATAGTTTATCTTTTGTGGCTCTTTTTCTGAATGAGTGGTGGTGTCAAGTTAACCCATTAATGCCCAAATTTTTTTCCAAAATGAAAGTTAGCTGATATTATGTATAATTAAGTACAATGAACATGTGCTGGTATAATTTGGATTAAAACTTTGAAATTTCTCATCTAGATAATAAAATGTAGACGTCCCAAAAATGGGACGGTGGGCACTAAAGGGTAGGGGTTTTCTCTTATTCAAAGGGTGAACACAAAAACATAAATGCTGAAGCAAATTAACATTTATTGAAACAAAATGTTATTCTTCTGGTGAAAACAAACAAGATACAACAAAATATTGTTTATCTAGCCAATAATGGTTTTTGGTATCTCCAGAAAACTGCAAAATCACAACTGTAAACAAGAAACAAACGCACAAAAAAGACAGGCAAAAGACATTTTGTTTTCTTTTGCTTCAAACTCTCAAGTCCTTTATTTTGCTTGTTCTTTGCCATGTCCAACTGTTATCATGTAAGAGTTCTTTGCCATGTCCAACCATCATCATGGGGGCGTTCTTTGCCATGTGCAACTGTCATCATGGGGGAGTTCTTTGCCATGCCCAACTGTCATCATGTGAGAGTTCTTTGCCATGCCCAACTGTCATCATGTGAGAGTTCTTTGCCACGTCCAACTGTCATCATGGGTGAGTTCGGCTTCAAGTTTGTCACTGAATATGGTACTGCTGAAAGCATTTGTCATGCAGACCATCTTTGCACTTGGCACAGCGACCCATGGTCTTCTTGCCACATGATCCATACCTCAGCTGTGTAGGCCAGCTTTGTACCAGATAGTCAACACGATCAATCCTGACCTCTGACGAGATACGCTTGTCAAGAGACTTGAATCCTCTTGGACGACCAGGTCCTGCATGACCAGCGCGGGCAAGGTAGACCCTGACAACGCCCCTGCGGATGGCCAGAAGGTCTAGATGATTGTCTTTAGCTGCATCTGTGCTCCTGTAGAGGTGCCAGGCTTGTTGGATGCTGAGGTCCAGACAGTATGAAAAAATTGACCACCACTATTTCTTGCAGCCAATGACTGTTCTGCACTTTATCACATTCTGGTCTGTGCGGTCTACACCGCCCATAGTGCGGTTGTAGTGGCTGATCATGAAGGGCTGAGGAATGGTGACTTGCTTTGACTCGGCCCTGGACCATCTCTTTGCTGTCAGAATTGGATGCACTCCAACCTTGTTTGACACAACATTTACAATGTTGTTGTCGTTCCAGCGCACAACGGTCAGACCAGTCTTTGGGTCTGTTGCATGGTCAGAGGTTCCTCTTGCAGTCTTCTTCATCTCTGTCACGTCTCTCACAGGACAGTTCTCAATGCGATTTGAACGTATTGTTCCAGTGCAAGCGATGTTCTTCTCTGTCAGCACATCCACCAGCTTTAGGCTGGTGAACAGGTTGTCGAAAGCGAGATGATAGGAGTGGCCCTCTTCTTGTTGCAGCTCTGCAATCAGATCGACCACAACTGATCCTCCCATCCCAAGGCCTGGGTATTCAGCTTGGCGTCCTCTTGCTCCTTGATAGGGCTCAAACTGGACTATGTAGCTCAGAGCTGTGCTCAGCATGCAGATCTTGTAGCCAAACCTGATTGGTTTGCCTCGTATGAACTGCTTGCAGCTGTGCCTTCCAAAGTATTTCCCCATCACTGTTTTGAAGAAATGTTGTGGTAGTTTCATATCAGTGACAACACACATCTGGATGCCACTGACAAGATGAGCAAAGTCGACCGTTGCTGACGCATCTGAACGAGAAGTGTTTGGCCTACTCCAAAGCTGTTTAGACACAAGATCTCAGTATTGATGAGTAGTGACAGTAGCAGGAATATGCAGCTGATTCCGGTTTAGGTTAGAGATGGTTCTCTCGTCCTCTTCATCTGCACTGTCCTCATCAGTATATTCATTTAGTGGAGGTGGTTCAATAAAGATGTCAGCTTCATCAAAGTCACTTTCATCTTCCAGCATTGACACGACTTCATGAACCGTAAAAACACTTTTAAAAAAGCAGAAAATACGATATATGTAGTATTAGCAAAAACCCCTCCCCGTTCGTGCCCACCGTCCCATTTTTGGGACGACATCTCTAACACACACAGCTCAGAACACAATCAACTTATCATCAAACTGAAAAACACGTATTCAGATAACGATCTAATCTCCAATTTTTGTTCTTAGTATTATACATAAATGTTTTTTGTAAAGAAATGACATCTTTACGTTTTTCTGCATGCCATGTTGATCCTGCGGACACCAGATGTTTTTGCAAATGGTGGGTCCCACTGCTAAAGTAAATGGAGAGTACTTCAAGAAAAATAATGTCTGGATGTAGGTGATGTCCCCTGATTAACACGCAGCAGCTGAGGCACAGTGACACAAATGTTTCAGATACACTCATTAAAACATGTTGCGTCCCAAAAATGGGACGGTGGGCAATAATGGGTTAAGATGAGACTCCAAACTGTCTTCTTCAAATACAACTAAACTAAAGATTAAATTCAGTTTTTCTTTTCTGTACAGTTTATACATCACCAGTAATGCATCATATTTACGGGAAATGAAGAGTGTATCATTACTGTATAGAAAGTTTATTTTGAAATATTTGTGTCACACCAATACTCAGCACCTCTGTACTCTTGACCAATTACACGTAATGAAAAATAGCCTAAAACTGTAAACTCACCTACGGGAGAAATGAATGATCTCCTTCATTTTAAAAAAAAATCCACACTGCATGTTTGCAAAGACTAACAAATAAATCCACTCTATCAGTTCCTGTTTTCAAAACTGAGACAGCTGGGTGACATCAGCTTCTGTGGTGCAGGATCTGAATATGGAGTTCTCCATCGCTAGTTCAAGGTCACTTGCTGTCATAACAACTCATCAGCTGATGTGTTCTCCCAATTTCATATGTCAGTGGACCAGGTCAGGCAAAATAAACACTGACGAAAACATGAACAATTCCTCAAATGCATGTATTGTATGATCTTCAAACACACACAAGTGACTGTACATACATGACAAAATGAGGCTTAAGTAACTTTTTTTAAATGAACAATATAAACTATGATATATTGTTCTTTCTATGTACTTTAACAGCTATTTGCCATAACATCTGATGTCTGTTTAAAAAAATGACATCTTTTACACAAAGTCGAGATGGAGTATGTAGTTGATTTTAGGGGTTATCAAAAGAAAGAATGTGCACATCTTAAAATTAAAATTTTGATCCAACTAACATAAGTGCACATGGCAGAAAATGTCAAAGTTTGGATTAAAATGATGCAGAAGATGATTTGCAATGTAGACAAGTATCATTTTGTCACTCGTCAGACTCCCTTTCTCATTCATGGACTGAACATTTATCAACCACATTCTGTAGTTTAAGTGTTCCTTTTTCAAAGGAGGTACAGCCATTCCTACTGCATTGTTGAGACAAGGCACAACCGCATAAGCAATACAGCAGTTTCAAGGGATAGTAGTGAAACCCGCCACTAGAGATAACATTATGTACATAGAACGACTAAAAAAGGCTGAAAAACAAGGGGGGACTGCAAGACATTGCACAGATGTCAAGGATGGACAAAGTCCATAACAGTGAAGATCTGCCTTTGAACAGTTTTTGGAATTATAATGGTGTGCTTTTCCTTAACAAATGCTTAACTTACTGGATAAAACTCTATGGTGGTAGGATGCACCAAATAACATGCTTTGCACCCTAGACAGGGCAACCTCTGAGGAAACTCCCTATCACCAGAAATTCATATTTCTGTCTTCCACATTCTGTATGATGTTTGATGTCCATCAAAATATTAAGAAGACTGTCTTTAATTTAAGGAAAAGTCAACGTCTTAACATTGCCCCACCTCCTTGAAAAGATAAACTCATCTGACATGACACAAGCTCAGTCAGAGCAGATTCATCCAGTGTGCTGAGACACTAAGCAAGTTTGAAAATCCTGACATCTAAGGTAACCAAAAGTTGATTAAAAGAATAGAAGTAACTGCTCAGCAAATCCATGCCTAAATGCCTGACTCATGCCCATCTGCCTACATGCCTGCATATTTGTCTGCCTACATGCCTGCCTGACTGATTGTCTGTCTGTCTGCCTGTATGTCAGTCTGCCTACCTGTCTACCTGCCACCTGCCTGCCAGACATACAAACTGACCATCTATCGAAATCTGACTGGATTGACTGGCTGGCAGACTGACTGGCTGGCAGACTGCCTGACTGCCTGACTCTCTGGCAGGTTAAATAACTGACATTTGGTCTATTAGCTCAACTGCATCAAACACTGCCTGCATGTATACTTGTCTAACAGACTCCCTGCTTACCAATGTGACACTGTCTGATTGTCAAAACAAGGTAACTGCCTGACTGAATGACAGACAGTCCAACTGCCAGTCCAGAGCACCAGCTCATTTCTTGTAAATGAAAGCAAGCAGATACCCACCAAATTAAAGAGGTCAGCACTTGCATTTGTGCCCGGACATCAACGTTACACTGTGGTATTCCCATTTCCTGAAACACTGTCAGAAAATAAACCACAATCCAAGTGGTTGCATCCTTAGCTAGCTGTGGTTCTCTCCAAACTGCAAGTGAAGACTTGAGAACCATGAGCTGCTCTAAGCAAACAAAGCACAAAGCACCCTTGTAGGAAGCCAGAGATAACCCAGTGCCCAGCAGCTCACAACACTCCACAGAGGGCTGCCTCACTGGCCGCTGACTCATCATGGCTTCTACTGGCTCAACTGCTGGCTTTCACAAGAGAAATGGGCAGATTTTTTTTCCGAAATTGATTTATCAGTAAATGCATGCATGGGTGCCCCTGTATGAACTGACTGCTTCAGTGTCCCAGCAGCTGCAGCATTTTCCATGCATCGGTGCAAGGTGGAGGAAGTAAATGCAGTCCATCATAAAGTTTACTGCAGCACTGATTTATACTGAGGCAAGGAGGAGGTGGCAGATTGAAGCTCTGTGTTAGTCTCAAAGTTGAGAAGTGTTGCAACACTGAAAGTATGAGTGTGTGTGTGTGTGTGTGTGTGTTTGTGTGTGTGTGTGTGTGTGTGTGTGTGTGTGTGTGTGTGTGTGTGTGTGTGTGTGTGTGTTTTCCAACATACACAAATTAAAACATTCATTAAATGCACATGCAAACATAATTTGCTGCCTGTGATCAGGAGTGGGTAGGTTTTTGTGGTAGAGTTTATGTGTACTGAGGCACATGCATGTAAAACCTTTCTTTGCAAACTTTAGTCCTCTTGTGCAGGTTGTGATACTATTTACTTACCCACCACCTACACTGAGTGGCCTGAAGCATCTTTTTACTATCTACAAAATAAATCCACTTCAGTTTAGTTCAGTTCAGTCTCTTAACCCTGAGATGGGTTGTTGAGGCACCACTGATGACAATCTTCCTCCATCAATCTCTATCCTCTGTGGCTAGCTGTGAGTCAGCAAAGGTCAAGCCTGTCCACTCTTTGATGTTGTCTTCCCACCTCTTTCTCTGCCTGCCTCTCCTTCTCCCACCTGGTATGGTACCTTGCAGGATGGTCTTGGCCAGTGACCGTACCACTTCAGCTTTCTGCTTTTCACAATTGAAAGCAGGTCTTCGTACTGTCCAAATGCTGCTCTCCTGGTCCTGTTGCTGACTTCCTCATTCGTGACATGGTCTTTATATGAGATATTCAGAATCTTGCGGTAGCATCTCATTTCTAGGGCTTGTATCCATCTCTGTAGTTCAGATGTGAGTGTCCAGGACTCGCATGCATACAAGAATATGGAGATGGCCAGCATGCGCATGAGCCTGATTTTAGATGCAAGAGTGATATTTCTGTCACGCCATATTGGCTTCAACTTTGCCAATGCTGCTGTTATTTGTGCTATCCTGGACAGTATCTCTGGTTCGAATCCTTCATCAGTCACAATGGATCCCAGGTATTTGAAGTTGTTTACAGCTTCCAGTTTTTGGCCCTTCACTTTGATTTCCATTTTGAAGCCCCAAGGGTTGTTCGCAATCACCTTGGTCTTCTTGGCACTGATCTCCATGCTATATGCCTGTGAGGTCTTGTCCAGGTGCTCGACAAGACTAGTCAGCTCCTCTTCACTTCCTGCTAATCCATCAATGTCGTCAGCAAAAGGTAAGTTGGTGATCTTTCTGCCACAGATGCTGATTGAGCCTTCGTGGTCTGCTAGGGCATCAGTCATTATTCTTTCGAGGAAGAGGTTGAAGAGTGTGGGGGAGAGTAGACAGCCCTGTCTGACTCCGACCGTTGTCCTGAACCATTCACCTGTGGTACCATTGAACAGGACTGCGCTGGTCACTGTCATAAAGCTGTTCGACGACTCTGATGATCTTGGAGCTGATGTTGTAGCTTCTCATTGTGGTTCACAACGCAGCATGCCAGACTCTGTGAAATGCTTTCTTAAAGTCTATAAAGACATGGTACATATCTTGTTGGTGTTGTAGATGTTTTTTACACAGGACTCTCAGATTGAAGATCTGTTCAGTGGTGCTCCTACCTGGTCTGAAACCTGCCTGCTCTTCAGCAATGATTTTCTCTGCCTGAGGTTTTAGTCTGTTCAGCAGTACTTTTAGCATGACCTTGCTGGAATGACTGATGAGGCTGATTGTGCGGTAGTTCTGGCACATTTGCAGGTTGCCTTTCTTGGGCAATGTAAACACTAGGGACTGTGTTCACAGGGTTGGCCAATCTCCTGTCTGCAAGATCCTATTGCAGATCTTTGTGAGTGCATCAATCATTGCGTCGCCTCCGGCCTGGATGAGTTCCCCTGGAATTTTGTCAACCCCAGCTGACTTCTCTTTCTTGAGGGACTTAACCGCTGTCTCCACCTCTTCTCAAAGAATTGAGCAGTTGTCCTCCTCGGTAGTCTGAGGACGGTTCAGTACTTTAGGATCTCATCTGGGGTCATTGTTGTACAGCTCAGAGTAGTACTCAGTCCATCATTTCATGATTTCACGTTCTTCTGTGAGACAAATCCACTTATCATTATGATAAAGTCACACAAAGAATGCAAAATCTCAGTGTATCAGATTACCATCCTCTACTTGGAACATGAAAATCACTTCCTGAACAGAACACAAAGATGAAAGTGAACTCAAGAGCAAAATTCTATACCATAGAAAACAGGTTAACTTACCATATAATTAGAAAAAGAATGTTTACAATTACAAGTATGCTTACAAGACAACACATCCCATAGTATATTTGTACAGTTTTCCATTTGACTTCAGGTAGTTTTCAGAACACAAAGACAATATCTGCGAATCCTGTCAGTCAGCTACAGTCCTTCCTCTAACAAAGAGGTGAGGGGTTGGTGTCAGACTAGCACTTTATGAAAACAAGAGAAGTGTGACCAATCCAGTCTGACAAAGTTGCACGCAGAGGCAAGCTTTCGCCAGATTCAATTGGTCCCCCCAATCCTTCCTCTAGAGATCTCCTCTCTTTCTCCCTTCCCAGCATGTGTCAGGAGCCCTGGCCCCACTATAGTCCTCTACAGAGGGTCCTTCCAAGCTGATTGACCTGAGTTTGGACAGAGTGAACCACTACAGATTTTTCAATTGAGACAATTGACTTGCCTGGTCCGGCAACTTAACTGCACATATAACATGTCTGAAACCTATTTTCACCTGACCCAGACATTCAGGCAGTCCTTAATGTTCAGTTCTGGCGTGAATTAGTGCATTTGCATGTACATGATTGTGCTCATGAGAATATTTGAAAGTGTGCTGTGCAAATGCATACATGCAAATATGCATGAATGTCACACAAATGACTTCAGTGAGAGATGTCTGTTGAAAATGACAATCAATTCTCCAGAAGTTCATCAAAGAAATGTTCCACAGCAACAGTTCACCCTGAAAATACTTTATCAAAAAGCCATCACATTTAACACTCAGCAGTTATAAGTGCCAAAAACATATTTCACTGAATTCATCAATTACCTTTGCTGGCAAACTAGAATGAAGTTCAGTCCTACCGTAGTCTGTAAAGTGCATCATCCAAACACACGGAATACCTTGGCATGCTGCAGATACTTCCTGCATTTCTTGCAGTGTCAGCAGTGAGCTCTTGACAGAGTGTATCCTCTTTGTTCCATTCAGGAATCTCCTTTTTGGAACTAGCAACACAAGACTTAACATCTTCCTATGCTCTGCAGCAAAAGACCCTCAGCAAAATGGCGCGAAGACCTCCTGAATTTTACCTTCACAGTAGTTTAATCAGGCTTTTCTAATCTCCTCTCACTTATCCTCCTGCTTGCCACCCGAACTTTATCTATCAAACTTGCAGCTCACTGGTGTAAACAAGATCTATCTAGGATCAGGGCATCCCCTCCACGGCGCACTGATGGATCTCCGCATCACATGGAATGGAAGATTTATCATGCCCAGATTTATCATGAACAGAGCGTTTTCTGTGTTCTTTCATCCCTTCAGCTGTCAGATATTTTAACAGCAACCGACCCATTGTTCTGGCCACAGACTATCAGTGATGCTTTTTAAACAGAATTTCTTTATGTTAGATTTAAGGTCATGGTGGATATATTTTTGGTCATTTTGGCACTGTGTGTGTTGGTGTTGACACTAGCATGTATAACTATCTAGCTTAGTATGAATGTATGTATGTATGTATGTACGTATGTATGTATGTATGTATGTATGTATGCATTTATGTGTGTTGGTGTGTCATGTCGTGTGCATGTAAAAGGGCAACGTAGTCATACATATTAATTGATTTCATTATCATGGTTTTTCTGAGTTTTATTATAACTTTTATAGTCATTAATGACCCATGTATGCTGTTGACCAATTTAATTTCCTTATGGATTAATAAAATGATATGAGTTATGAGATACTTGATCTTAATTTATCAGGTCAGAAAACCAAAGTTTATACACAAAATAATCAGCTCTTGGGACCTATGTGGTGGGACTTCCTCCATCTTGTTTCTGGTTAACATCCTACCAGAAATCATCTGTAGCTAATGACTCCCCCAGGCCTAAAGCACTGGTGGACATGGCCAACGCAGCTCTGCAAGCTGTTCCTTGTAGTGAGAGCTTTCAGCCCAGAGCTCTACAATCTGCTGGAGAGACCGAGAGTAGGAAGGCATGCAGAGAAGGTAGCAGGCATACATGCAGGCAGGCAGGCAGATAGGCTAGCATGCAGGCAGGCAAGCAGACAGGTTAATAGGCAAGCAGGCAGGCAGATAGGCTAGCATGCAGGCAGACTGGCAGACAGGCTAGCAGGCAAGCAGACAGGTTAATAGGCAAGCAGGCAGGCAGTCAGGCAGATAGGCTAGCATGCAGGCAGGCTGGCAGACAGGCTAGCAGGCAGGTTAATAGGCAAGCAGGCAGGCGGACAGGCTAGCAGGCAAGCAGACAGGTTAATAGGCAAGCAGGCAGGCAGACAGGCAAGCAGACAGGTTAATAGGCAAGCAGGCAGGCAGACAGGCAAGCAGGCAAGCAGACAGATTAGCAGGCAAACAGGCAGGCAAACAGGCTAGCAGGCAGGCAGTGAGGCTAGCAGGTGAGGAGTGTGTGTGTGTGATGGACAGGCTGAAGTTCCCACACTTTTGTCAATGCTTTCAGCCTGGGCCTGTCATACCAATTGATTTCACAGTTTATCACAGGTCTTCCTCCCCCAATAAGGCCAGTGTCCAGCTATGGACAACCATAGCCTTTTCTGTAGAAAGAAAAGTACCTCATTCCATGGGACCAGGAATGATGATGCATGCATGTGTTCATTTGGTTTTTTGCTTGTTTTTTAATAATCAACATCCAATATTCAATTTATTGTGCCTGGCTTTTCTCACCATTGTCAAATGTGAAAAGATTTAAGAAAAAAAATCTTAATTTGCACTAACATTACATATCGACAACTGATGTCATAATGTGCAATTTTATTTTTGAAGATTTACCCATATATTTATTTACACCTTTTTCACATAATGTTTTTGTCTAATTCAACTACAGGTTCCTTCAAGTTCCACCGATGACAAAAAAATTTCCAGCTTGATATTTATGTACTTCACCAAATATGAACAAGAGATGAAAAGGGCATTCCATTCATATGCTACAGCACAAAGAGAGTGTGGAAAAGAGTTTCACAGACTTCTTGGTGCAACAAAAGAAGACTTATGGGGAGTTATGCTACCCCCTTGAGTAATTATAGGAGGAGTTGGATACATCACACACACTCAACGCTTACTAAGCTGATAAACATCATTCTTTTCCTGCAGTACATCTGCCCAGCCCCCTCCTTTTCTTCCCCACTAACACCTCCCACTCCCCATCCCCAGCCATAAGGAATGCAGCTATACATGTATGTATTTAGCATTACCCATGCCAGTGTGAGCATGTGTCATCCTTTGTGGTCGGGGATTTCCATGACTGGTGTATTTTCCTGTTGTCTTTCCTTTCTGTTTGAATGTTTGAATGTGTGTGCGTGTGTGTGTGTGTGTGTGTTTGTGTGTTTGTGTGTGTGTATGTGTGTGTTAGCTGTGTGTGTGTTACTTGTGTGGTGTGAGAATTTGTGTGTGTGTGATGTGTGTGTGTGTGTGTGTGTGTGTGTGTGTGTGTGTGTGTGTGTGTGTGTGTGTGTGTGTGTGTGTGTGTGTGTGTGTGTGTGTGTGTGTGTGTGTGTGAGTGTGTGTGTGAGTATGTGTGTGTTAGCTGTGTGTGTGTTACTTGTGTGGTGTGAGAGTTTGTGTGTGTGATGTGTGTGTGTGTGTGTGTGTGTGTGTGTGTGTGTGTGTGTGTGTGTGTGTGTTTGTGTGTCTGTGCTGGTTGTGTGTGTGTGTGTGTGTGTTTGTGTGTCTGTGTTGGTTGTGTGTGTATGTGTGTGTTGTGTGAGTGTGTGTGTGGTGTGAGAGGGTGAGTGTGTGTTAGTTGCATGTGTGTTTAGATGTCTGTGTGTGTATGTTAGTTTTGTGTGTGTGTATGTGTGTGTGTGTGTGTGTGTGTGTGTGTGTGTGTGTGTGTGTGTGTGTGTGTGTGTGTGTGTGTGTGTATGTTGTGTTTGTTAATATTAGTAGTGTGTGTTAATATTAGGTGTGTGTGTGTGTGTGTGTGTGTGTGTGTGTGTGTGTGTGTGTGTGTGTGTGTGTGTGTGTGTGTGTGTGTTTGTGTGTGTATGTATCTGTGTGCATGTGTGTGTATGAAAGAAAGAGAATGAATGAACAAAAATGTCACTGCTGGGGCTTCCAGCCCATTGCAAAGTGTAAATAATTTGAAAGTAGCGACAGCATCATTATGTTTAAGAAACTGTCAAAACCTGTTGGTCAATAGAAACATCAGTGGGCCTGTGGAGCAGATGGCTCTATACATGTTCTAATCATTAAACACATGCTGGTTTGTCTGAATAAAATTTAATGCTTCTGATCTTTTTCTAACGGCACAATGTACATATTTAGCAAGATTACAAATTGACAGAAATTGTCAGAAATTGTCAGTGGTGAAGTGATGTTTGATGGTTTCATGGACACAGGGTAGTAAATATGATTGTTATGTATAAATGATCTCTGTCTTACATTAGAAAGACCCAGGCAGTCAGACCCAAAAATGCAGTTCATCTTTTTCTTTTTCCCCCCATACATATCAGACAAACAATTGAAAAATTTTGTAGGCTATATCTGTGCTTGTGTAGAAGTAAGACACTAATTCCTAGCCTGAATGTACCCAGCAGTCTCTCAAGATCCTTTTATTGACTGCATAGAAATGTGGTATTGATACTGGATCAGTTGAGTAACAGCTGCTTTATTATACTCAATGTCTCCATTCATTGTCATATTCTATGATCATTTTCCTTTTTATATTTCTAAGAGTGAGAGGCAAGCAGCCTGAGAGGCAGACAGGCACAGAATAATGTGTTTCTACACTTGCTCTATGTATGTATGGGATCTGAATGTCTGTGTGCTCCTGTGAGTGTGTATGAGTGTTTATAAATATGTTTGTTTGTGTGTGTGTGTGTGTGTGTGTGTGTGTGTGTGTGTGTGTGTGTGTGTGTGTGTGTGTGTGTGTGTGTGTGTGTGTGTGTGTGTGTGAGAGAGAGTGTGAGTGAGTGTGTGTGTATGTGTACATGTGTTTGTGCATTTCAGTACATTACACCTTTAGAATAACAATAAGTAGGGGTTTTTCTTTAGCATATAATTATATGTATCTAATCTGCCCTTGTATTGACCTTTCATGTGCCTTTCCCTGTAAGTATCACTGGCTGTCAGTGTGTGTCTGTCTCCATTCCTCTCTGTCTTTCCAGCTTTTGTCAAATGTGATAAAGCATTTGTGTATTTCCCTCCAGAATCTGTTTTGGAATGTACAGTATTACAATAATCACTCTCCTGACAACTTATACCATGAATATGTGTATATTATAATGGAAAAAGTTATCCACTTGACACACACACACACATTGGAAACAGGAATACAGGTACACAACAATGCAGGTTATCAATGAAAACAAACATTTACGTCACTGGTGTGAGGAGCAAGATAAGTGATCATGTATTTCACCCACCAGGTCACAGTCACCTACTAACACTGATAAAATATTGTATCAAATCTTAGCTACATCAGTTGAGGGAATGTGTACACTTCATATCCGTCCATCCATCCATCCCTTCATCTAAATAATCCACCGACCCATCATCCATCTATCCATCCACCCAACTACCCATCTACCCACCTATCCATCCATCCACCCATCTAAATAATCCATCTATCTAAATAATCCATCTATCTAAATAATCCATCCATTCATCCATCCATCCATCCATCCATCCATCCATCCATCCATCCATCCATCCACCCATCCACCCATTGACCAACCCATCCATCCATCCACCCATGCATGCATGCTTCCATCTATCCATCCATCCATCCACCAGACTAATCACACTTCCCTAACACTTCAGACCAGTTCTGCAAATGATTCTCAAATCCTGTTCACCTACAGTGCAACAAATGGCAGAGCTGCTAATTTCTCCTCTCTGCAACTGGAAACCCTGGCCATGATACTTTCAGAGCCTACTCCAGGAGCTCAGCCAGGGGCAGCTCTAGGCAGTCAACAGAGTCACCATGAGTCTCAGGAACTGTAGAGGGTCATTAAAAACCCCATTTTCATTCAGCTACAATAGTCAATAGAATGATGATCTGATCACCAACCTCAGCAAATTTATATGGAACTCATATTTTTTAGCATCACAAGCTCTGTACTGATCATGAGCCCTTGGAAAGGCCCGTTAGCCCTCCTCTGTATCAAAACTCAGAGTGCCGGAGCAAGAGTAACATATGTTGCCAGGCCTCCATGTTTCCATCCACTGTGGCAGATAATCAATCTGGCACATTTCATATGCTATATTGATGGCAGTTGTACTGACAGCAGTATAGGGTCATCTAAATATGACCCTTATTTTGAGCTTTGATAAAGGAAAACAGTTATTAAGATTATATTCTAAAACTACTACTACTGTAGAGTGACCTTAGACAAAGCAAAGGCTTAAAAAAAATTATATTAAAAAATAGTCTGTATAATTAGGTTCATTATAATCAGTCTGTTATTTGGTGGTGGTGGTGGTGGTGGTGGTGGCTGTTGTTAGCGATGCTGTTGTTATTTATGATAATGATACTGATTCCCAAATCATTAAAAGTAGAATATGGGAAAACATCATATTAATGAAAGGTTTGTGAAATCCCAGACAAGTTTTCTCATCTAACACATGCTGTCCTGATGTGGCCATTCACTCAGTCACACCATGATACCTTTTATAACCTGTTATCTGTTTGTTCTTAATATGAAATTTTCCAGTTTTTGATAATATTATATGCAGTCTCATCCATGAATCAAAATTATTTCATAATGCTTCAATAACCATAACAATGATACTCTTCAAGATATCAAAAAACAACTTTTCCATATATGGAAACACACACACACACACACACACACACACATGCACACACACACACACACACACACACACACACACACACACAAACACCTGATTAGACTGTCTTCTGAAACATATAAATTCTCCACATAAAATTAAACAAACCTAGGCAGTAGATGAGGGAAAAAACGCTAAGCTATGTATAAAACATGATGTATGCATGGCCCTGAGCCACATGAGTGAGTGAGTGTGAGTGTGTGTGTGTGTGTGTGTTTGTGTGTGTGTGTGCCTTTGCATGTATATATGTGTGTGGTCTTTCGAGTATGAGTGCATGAATTCATTTATGCATGTGCCTTTGTACATGGTGAAAATACAGTCTTCAGTGACAGCCTCCAACTATTTTTTCATTACAAATTTATATGAAAAAGATTATTTGTGAAAATGAGGCCAACCTTGCAGATGCTGGCAAATTATGACAATTTATCTGCATTCACAAAACAACAAACTGCCATATGATAATATGGATACATAAATTCAAAACAAAAAGGGAGAGACTGAATCCTGCATGAGAGTGAGGCATACATTTCCCTTAAAGCACACTTACTTAATAAGACACCGAGTTGCAAATGAGGAAAGATGTAGTCTACACATGAACAACCACTGACAAATAAGGAAACCTCATGCTGGCGAGCCAGCAGAGCCACCAACAAGCCTTTCAAACTGTGTAGTTCAGATCCATTGTGTCTGAGTGAAACTCTATCTTTACATCATTCATTGCATGCTAACAACTGGCTGTCACTAAATCACAGGATTTTCCCACTTCAGAATTACAGGATGGACAGTTTTATTTTCCCTGTTGAGCACCAGGATACTTTTCCTACATGGTGCAATTTGTTTAAATGTTTCACTGTCTTCATGTAAAGGTAAAGGAAAATCTCATTTGAGGAGTGAAGAACTTGACATGACTATTAAAGTACTTACTTATATTAATAACTTTGAACACATTGAGTTTTCTTTCATGACCAAAAGCCTCAGCTACCGTTATCATCTTCTATGACAAATATGGCTACAATGTTTTGTGGAGACTGTCCTGCCACAAACAGTCCTATATATTGTAAGAACTAAACTTGATAGACTTCACCTCAAGGAAAATGAATGTTAGTCAAGTTAGCTGTACCAGTTGTTTGCAACAGGCGGGTATCAACGAACCACAACAAATGAGCACAAGCTCCAGTTCTTCTGCCTGTACTCTGTAGAAACTTTTTAGTAACCAAGACATTCATTTGAGCTACGACAATATTCTCAATCAATGCATATCACTTTAAATGAGCTCGAAGGGCACTGCAATCTCTTTTCTCTTTCACGAAGCACGGCTTCGTCGAAGTATTCGTGCGACAATAACCGTCCATCTCGAGATTGTTATCGCTGTAGTGTACAGTGTCGAGGGTGGAACTAACCACCACTGACCCCTGCTGAGTACAATAGCCAGATATAACAATGTGCACAAAGCAGTATGCACAGAGCAAAACTATTTTAGATTCGATTCAAATCAGGGCGACGTAACGAATCAAATCAGAGAGATGCGCAAAGAGTAGCGCGGGTAGAGGCTAGAGCAGGGTAGTCAAAACGGGAGGAGGAGGACCCAGATTGGCAGATAACACCGTAGCATTCAAAAGTTAAACGAATACTTACAGTTTGACTAGATCTAAGTTCTTGACCACAGTTGTCAGGTCAGATCACGGCCATTTCACGAAGATATCAACGCTCACATTCACAACACCATCAAACCGACAGAGAACCGAGAACCAGCTGGCGGTGCATCGATCACTTCGGAAGTCTCAAAACTTCGTGGGATATATATATATATACATACTCTATTTCCTGGGTTCTGCTTTGAGTTACCTCTCTTGGAAGTGAGTGCTAGCGCAGTTACATCCCTTGAAGTACTTGGTGCAAAGACTTTTTTGATTTTTTTGGCTTGGCGGGTGCCACGCAGTTAATGCCCTACAACTTGTCTTTGGTGCCAGCAAAACACAATATTTTCCCTTATGAATGATACTAAAGTATATATGTGCACTGGTTGATTATTTTTGTTTATTTTACCACGTTTAGACTGGGAGCGGATAGTTGAGGGAAAACACCTTTTTCAGTGTGCAGAGAATAAACAGTTCGCAACCTCAGTATTCATGCAGAGATCGAATGGGCGGTTTTATTGACTATTGGCTTGATCTCAAAGGAATTCTCTCAGTTGCCAATGAAAATGCATTGTACAGATAAATGAGAGTCTCACATACCAAATAAGGCAGAATAAGGATAATGACGAGCTACCACGCAGACCCCACCCCCCACCCCATCCCCAATCCCTCTCAAAGGAGATCACATATGGTCTTCATGTGAGCGTCAAAGCAAATATTTTTTTGTGGATATGAAACTTGAAACTCACAAAGTATATGCAGCGGTAGTTCAGCTCTCTGAATCGAGTCAATCTCAGGGACCCCCTTCCGTACAAATCCTGATAGATCTCGATTGGATTGAAAGGTCACAACGACGAAATTTAGGAGGACGGGCCACAAACACAAACTTTTGTTAACTGCTCACTAGATAAATATACATGTGATAAACACAACAATCCGGTTCATTTCGTACGTACACGTACTTCGGATCTCCCTTTATCCTCGCTATACATTTTACAGCCTTTTATTTTTATCAGTTTCATGAGTGCGGAGTCCTACTTACTTTATTAAAATGTAAAACCCGTGAACTCCAGATCTTAATTACATATGTTAATGAAGCAAAACCAAATAATACGAAATAATTAAACGATAGCGGAAAAAAGGAGATCGTTGGAAAAAAAATGGGGAAAGGGCCGATACCAAAAACCATACATAACTAATGTATGGTCTTTGCGAATACATGTAGTTATAACTCACAGCTGAAGATATCTCACAGTTTGCATAGAAAAAGTGTGGACCACTTATGACGTTGGTTTCATCCCGCTCTGTGTAAACGTGCTTGTCGTGCTTCGATTACTCAGTTTTCGCCTGCAAGGCAAATTAAGTCATGCGGTCAAGGTGAGATCTGCGAACATGACACTGGTGTAAAGCAGTAGGGAGGGTCACATTTATACATCAGACCCAAGTCCAGCTGACCCTTGAACTAAGTTGAAGGAGACAGATCGCTGCCCACCCAGAACGACGTATAACGCCATGGCAAATCGACACCGTGGCGATGGTTCCGACACGAAATTAGCATAAGGCTTAATCATGTGCCCCATGGATGCAACGGCTCCCGGTGCATGCACCTGGATGGTTCAGATTCCGAGACGAACTAGACGGGAGGTGAGGGCGTCGCTGTAGCCGATGGAGACCGTACCGCTCGAAGAAAGGCAACCACAACAAAACGACTCCGTTAGGTTAAACGGCATGAAGTCACTCGAAACAAATGAAGGGGATGAAGTGCCTGATCCCGACGTACCTTGCATCTGCAAAATACTCTTCCACTGCATCAGTGCATTTGTCAGACGTCTGCTGTCTGCTTTGATCTACCCTTTCCGATCTTTGCGAAACTACATGTCCACCTCTAAACGTCCTCCCTCGGTCAGGAGTATGGTTTCAGCCTCCGAAAACCCTCAGCTTTGACCCCTTGCCACATATCTGGTGATCATAGACGCATTCTTCCGTCGGATTTGCAACCTAATCTGACCTTCCCGTAGGTTCTAGACGCCTGCCTCCCAAGACGCTTCCACTGTTACATGCATATGTCCGTTAAAAATTTCGTTTGAATGTTGCTGCAGATTGTTTATAGAAAAAGGGGAGAACAAACATCCAACACTTTAACTTAGCTTAAGAAACTATTGAAACTCTGGGGATACGAGCTTTCACGAGCCAGCACGAGAATGCGAGGTCGCTATGCAAAAAGTCAAACGTATGTCAATTATGGTTTATGAAAACGTGAAGGCTTTGGACCGGCCACGGTGTGTAGGGGCGACTTACACAGAGTGAAAACTGTCTTCTTCCAGGCACTGTGTACAATTAAAGTCTACTCTTTTAAGAAAAATATCGATTCTCTGCAACATCTTTTTGCGGTGCAGTTATTAAAATAATTTACATACACTGGTTTCTTACCCAGTTGTAGGCTATAGATGTACTTGTACCATTTATAAACAATATATTCATCTGCTGCCATTTCCCCCGTGCACAAAACTCTGAAGTGACCGGTCAATAATTATTCCAGGCACTCCAGCTGGGTCTGATTTTGTTTAGCATGGCCTTGATATAATTCCGTTCGTTGGGTCTATAAATTCATTGAATGCATGACAGTAAAGGTGCAAGGAATGAAGTTATTCAAAATGAATTCTATCTTCATATGGCAATCTCGATGTCTATTGAGTTTTCCTGTCAAGCTTCTGTGCTGTCGGCTACAGTCTTTACAATTTGATCTTTTTCTCGACTCCTGGGCAGTTGTGTTCATTGTGCTTCTTACTTCAAGTGGTGATTTTACTTTGCCCTTCCCATCTCAAATGTTTCACTTTGCTCGAGTTCATCGTTACAAGTCTTTTTGTTATTCGAACTTGTCAAAGCTTTGTGTATCCTTTGTTCTGATTTTCCTTGTTTTGGTACTTTCTAGCTATTCCGTCTCTCATGTTGTTGCCCCAAGCTCTACTCGTTTTGACCTCGAAGCTGTGTACTTGACCGAACGTAACAAACATGATATGGGAAATTTTGTGAACTTTGTACAACTATCATGCACGTTAAAACTTAGCTACGGCTTGCGTGTATCATACTTATATAAAGGTTATCCCTCCAGGTTTACTGGAGGTCCTACAGACTTTATCCCTCCAGGTTTACTGGAGGTCCTACAGACTTTATCCCTCCAGGTTTACTGGAGGTCCTACAGACTTTATCCCTCCAGGTTTACTGGAAGTCCTACAGACTTTATCCCTCCAGGTTTACTGGAGGTCCTACAGACTTTATTAGTCTGTCTGTGTGTGTGTCTGTCTGTCCCGACTCCACGGCCTATATCTCAAAAACTACTGGACGGATTTCCTTGAGATTTTGCACACTGACTGGAAGTTAGGTCCCATTCAATATTATCAAATTTTCAGAATCGAGGTTTGAAAAGAAAGTGACTTTTTTACATTTTGGTGTTTCAATGAAAACGATTCAACAGACTCCATTTTGCAAAATCTGTGACGTGATCATTTGACGTCGAATAACGTGACGTCATTTGCGAGGAGATTTTTTGAAAAGGGTGAATAGAATAGAATAGAATAGAATTCTTCGGCTTGCTTAGGCGTCCAGGGCCTATCGCCGATTCTGGTAGTTCTCTGGCTGTATTTTTATTGTTCTTGGCCCGTATTCACGACGGCGATTTATCTTTTTAACACTCGATTTATCTCCTATCCCCGATTTATCTTGACTTCGGTTTAAATTCTCCTCTTCATGACGGCGATTTAGCCCTAAACTCGCGTCAAAGCAGAGTGTTAAACTATTCTCCCGAAGTCGGCAAGATAAATAGATAAACCGGGGTTATCGAGAGAGGCAAGATGGCAGCGATTATGCTTAAGAAACGAATTCATGACAATCTGTTAAGGAAAAACCGAGTATTCCGAGACCGAAGGCACCCGTTAGAAGTATTTAATGATGAAGAGGTGTTCAGAAAGTTTCGATTCCATCGAAAGGAAATCTTGGCCATCACCAACGAGATCCATAAAGAAATCAGTCGAACCCAGAATTATTCAAAGGCACAGCAACCGAAAGAATGACGTCGTCAGGCACTTATGACGCTATCACGCATTTTGCACTTGTTAACTCTACACATTCTTTCATAGACAATCTACACTCACAAACACAAGTAATCATACACGTTCTTTGCTACATGAACAAAGTTACAAACCACCTCCACATTCTTCCACGTTCACAAGCACGTCTACTTCACATTCTTCCTCAACACCAGCCTCACGCCCGTCCTGCAAGTCCTTCTTGCGCTTAGATTTTATGTAAGCGGCGCATTTCAGGACCAACACACTCATTTCGGTTTCACTGAAGTTTTTTGCCCTTGCCTTTGTCTCTTTTTTCTTGCTAGCCATTTTTTTCGGGTCGATCTTTTTACCGGAATCCACCGGAATCCACGGAATCCACCGGAATCCAACCGGAATCCACCGGAATCCACCGGAATCCACCGGAATCCACCGGAATCCACCGAAATCCACCGAAATCCACCGGAATCAAGCGTGGATTCCGTGGATTTCGGTAAATAAAGAATTAAATACCCAAATCCGCCGATTTCGGTATTTATTTACCGGAATACAGTGGATTTCGGTATTTACAATCTAAACATCGAAATCCGCGGATTTCGGTAAATAAATATCGAAATCCACCGTGGATTTTGTTGTTGATATTGTAAATACCGAAATCCACTGGATTCTGGTAAATATACACCAAAATCCGCCGATTTCCGTATTTAATTTAGCGGATTTCGGTATTTATAATCTAAATATCGATATCCACGGATTTCGGTAAGTAAATCTCGAAATCCATGGCGATTTCGGACATAAATACTTTATTTCCCGAAATCCACATATTTCCCGAAAATTCAATTGTTACAGTTGCTGAAACTTCAGATATCTACAGTTGAGTAAAGTGTGTGTGTGTGTGTGTGTGTGTGTGTGTGTGTGTGTGTGTGTGTGTGTGTGTGTGTGTGTGTGTGTGTGTGTGTGTGTGTGTGTGTGTGTTTGTGTGTGTGTATAAATCAACTTACCTGAAAGCTGTAACCAAAAGTAAAAATATCTCCACAAAGAGGAGAAATCAGCCAGCAGCCAGCGGCTTCAGCCTGCATCTGATTCAAATTGAATTGTAGTAGTTATTTTCGATCACGTAACATGTGCTCACTAACGTCAATGTACTGTTTGGCGTGTTCAATCACTGACTGAACTTGGTGACAAGAATTCATGTGACTTCATGACACCCACTCAGGCAACCCCAATGGCAATGATATTTTCAAGTTTTCAGAGGTTTTTGGTATTTGCAATAATCTCCCGTCTTTTGGCTGTTTTGTTTATTATTTCCGCTTTTTTTGGTCTTGGTTTTAGTGTTTGTTTCCTTGGCTATGAATTTCGATATTTATTTACCATGGATTTCGAGATTTATTTACCAAAATCCGTGGATTTCGATATTTAGATTATAAATACCGAAATCCGCTAAATTAAATACGGAAATCGGCGGATTTTGGTATATATTTACCGGGAATCCAGTGGATTTCGGTATTTACAATATAAACAACGAAATCCACGGTGGATTTCGATATTTATTTACCGAAATCCTCGGATTTCGATGTTTAGATTGTAAATACCGAAATCCACTGTATTCCGGTAAATAAATACCGAAATCGGCGGATTTGGGTATTTAATTCTTTATTTACCGAAATCCACGGAATCCACGCTTGATTCCGGTGGATTCCGGTGGATTCCGGTGGATTCCGGTGGATTCCGGTGGATTCCGGTTGGATTCCGGTGGATTCCGTGGATTCCGGTGGATTCCGGTAAAAAGATTGACCGTTTTTTTCTATCTACTCCACGTATTTAGATATAGATCAGTGTCTACGCAAAGAAAACACAACGTAACCACGGTAACCACACACGGTGTGTGCGTGAATCACTGAATGAGTACGAATGCACATGTCTGGGTTGAACATCTATAATACACTTCCTCCTCTGTGTGACTGTGTGAGTGTTAATTCAGCGTCTATGACATGCCAAAGGAAAGCAAAACATGTCATAATAGGAGCTTCCTGAACCTATCCATCATGTTTAAAAATATGGTTGATTGTTCCTGGGCCGATAGCTTAGAGGTGGATTTACATGTTTTACAAACACTCCATCATAGCAATTCTCTAATGGCTCAGCTGGTAGAGCGTTCGACTCTTGGTCATGCATGACCAGGTTTGATTCTGCGCTGAAACTTTTTTTTCTTCTCTTTTTTCGAGAGGTTGTGGTTTTTTTGTGTTTTTATGTGTGTGTGTGTTTTCCCCCTCTTTTCTCGAGAGGTTGCGGGTTCGAACCCGATCTTTTTTTAAATTTTTATATATATGCCAAAACCTGGAGGTTCAGCGCCAGCGGTTTTTATCTGTCTGTCTGTCTGTGTGTCTGTCCCGACTCCACGGCCTATATCTCAAAAACTACTGGACGGATTTCCTTGAGATTTTGCACACTGACTGGAAGTTAGGTCCCATTCAATATTATCAAATTTTCAGAATCGAGGTTTGAACAGAAAGTGACTTTTTTACATTTTGGTGTTGCAATGAAAACGATACAACAGACTCCATTTTGCAAAATCTGTGACGTGATCATTTGACGTCGAATAACGTGACGTCATTTGCGAGGAGATTTTTGAGAAGGGTGAATAGAATAGAATAGAATAGAATTCTTCGGCTTGCTTAGGCGTCCAGGGCCTATCGCCGATTCTGGTAGTTCTCTGGCTATATTTTTATTGTTCTTATGGATACTAGCTGGTCTTTTACTTGTGAGATAAAGAAAAAGAGAGAAAAAAAGGCCTAATTGCTGTGCATCATCTGCGCCAGTGGTTCCTCCAGCTTGAACATATATCCTTGTAGATGCTTGTCCACTCTGTTCTTGAACGAGTTCAGGCTCGGTGCCTCGACTACGCTATTCGGGAGGCTGTTCCACATGTTGATAACTCGCTGGGTGAAGAAATGCTGTCGTAAAGCCGTATTGCATCGGTTTTTCTTGAGCTTGTAGGCGTGACCTCTTGTGACACTATTGTCATCGCAGGAAAACAGATTCTCTCCAATCTGGTACATGCCGTGCGTATACTTGTACACTTCTATTAGGTCACCTCTAGTTCTTCTGTAGCACAGACTAGGGAGCCTCATCTTGACAAGTCTTTGTTCATATGTGAATTTGGAGAACATTGGTGAAGGAGAAAGAAAGATATTTTACGATGCGGGTCGTTTGTATCCTGGACGTTTTGTACCTAGTCGTTTCGTCTGCAACTCACACTTATGTTATGGTCGAAGTAGATTGATGTTTACTTCGTCCGCTGAACGCTGTCAAGACTAATGCTCGAATGAATGAAGTATGATTTCATAATTTTTCAGGATTAATACAAATGTATATCAAATACATCAGTTCAATTTAATCGAGTCAATTAATCGAGCATATGTCCACTAGGTGAAAAATGTGTTGAGTGGAACGCAAGTCAGAAAAGTTACACTTGCACTCTAAACAACAAAATGAATACAGTGTTTGTATTGAAAAATCAGGTCACTCTTGTCGTCGTTTGGTTCCACGACAAGAGTATGAAATCTTGTTTCCAGCAAGATTAGGAGCTTCTGCAAACAGAGGGTGAAAAGGGCAGGATTCTAACCCACTTTAGCCAGGCACTCACGAGCCATGAAAATAGACACCGACACGTGACCCAGATTCTCGCACTCAGCTGCGCAAAGTTTGTGCTCTGTGTGATTCGGGTGTAATACTGCCAATAAACGTCGTTAAGCTTAAGATTACACCCGAATCACACGGACCGTTAAGGTGCATGGAGTACAGTACCGGTCAAGAGTCACAACAACCACCGACACCGACCATTTCAGCCTTCTTCATGATGCGTTAGAATCCTGCCGTTGTCGTGGTGAACATGGTTGACAACGGTCAGAATGATTACTTGCTTGGTTTTTTCCTTGTCAAAACTTGTTATACCGTCAGATTGTTACCACTATCAGATTTTCTGCAACTTTTTGAAGCAAATCTAGCCTAAAAACCTACCAGTTATGAATCGTGTTAACAGGATTGACTCGTTGCTTGTAGAATGACGGTACTCGGTAGCAGTACCACACACGGTGTGTGCATGAATCACTGAATGAGTACGAATGCACATGTCTGGGTTGAACATCTATAATACACTTCCTCCTCTGTGTGACTGTGTGAGTGTTAATTCAGCGTCTATGACATGCCAAAGGAAAGCAAAACATGTCATAATAGGAGCTTCCTGAACCTATCCATCATGTTTAAAATATATGGTTGATTGTTCCTGGGCCGATAGCTTAGAAGTGGATTTACATGCTTTACAAACACTCCATCATAGCAATTCTCTAATGGCTCAGCTGGTAGAGCGTTCGACTCTTGGTCATGCATGACCAGGTTTGATTCTGCGCTGAAACTTTTTTTTCTTCTCTTTTTTCGAGAGGTTGTGGTTTTTTTGTGTTTTTATGTGTGTGTGTGTTTTCCCCCTCTTTTCTCGAGAGGTTGCGGGTTCGAACCCGATCTTTTTTTAAATGCCAAAACCTGGAGGTTCAGCGCCAGCGGTTTTTATCTGTCTGTCTGTCTGTCTGTCCCGTCTCCACGGCTTATATCTCAAAAACTACTGGACGGATTTCCTTGAGATTTTGCACACTAACTGGAAGTTAGGTCCGATTGAATGTATCAAATTTTCAGAATCGAGGCTTGAAGAGAAAGTGGTTTTTTAAGGTCGAATGCTCGAAATTACCGGTCGAAAAATTATTGAAATGACAATTGACGGAATAGCCAAATGTGACGTCATTAATAACGTTACGTCATTTGCAAGTACAATTTCGATCCTATATGCCAGGAGAAGAATTTCGAAACACCTGGGGAGGTAGGCAATTTGATGGAATGGCGAAATTCCAACATGTGCAACGTCATCAATAACGTGATGTCATTTGCAAGGACAGAGAATGAATTTAGATAGATAGATATGTCCTCAGATGTCTTAGGCCGGGAGGCCTTTATCTGATCTTTTGATCAGTACTTATGGCTACTCTCACTTTTTACTACCCTAGTTCTAACGATCTTAAAAGATCGTGCCTATTCTCTATACTTTTCTTCCGGTGGCTTATGAGTGGCAGAGAGTGGTATACGTGGCAACAGCTGGTGGCCAACATCATCACAGTACATGTAGTCTTTGAACATCGTGTCAATTCTGTTTTTGAAGCTGTGTAATGATGAACACTGAATTTGAGAACACTGGTAAAGGAGAAAGAATTATATCTGTGTGTCGACTCTCTGTCTCTACATTTCAATTGATGTAACAGCAGAAATTATGGGTAACCTTTTACACAGTTTTAGATCGAAATCGAGTCCTTTGTATGTTGAACGTCTACGTTGAACAAATACTTTTTGTCTGCATTTCTCGTACTGGCACAACTTGGTGACTTAAAGAAGTCGCTCCACTCCACGTCTACGAGATCATTGTACAATTTGTAAGCCTATATTAGGTCACCACGAATTCTTCTTCTCCTCACTCAATATACATGTTCTACCAAGTTCTGTTCATGTGGCCTAGTGGCAGTGAATCGGTAATAAACTTACCTGAAATAGACCTTGAGTATCCTAAAATGTACAAGACCACTCAAATTTCATGAACTATCATCCATTTTCCTACAATTGTGTAGTACAATCGTTTTAGCGTTTTTAATCGACCCTGATACGACCTATCGCGATTTTGTCCTTTCATATCATGGTCGAAACTTCGCTGGCTTCGCGGATCGCTTTCGCCTATCAGACGACAGCTTCGTATACAATCATCACTGCAAGGCAGCGCGAAATTTACTGAAGTCGACCAAAAAACTCGCATTCATACAAATAATGAACCAATTCGAGTTTCTTTCTCAGATTATTCAGACTTTGTCCGATTATTACCACCGTAAGATAGCAGGAATTTCACATCCAGCGTCATCGCTTCTGATTGGCCGGTTTGTGTCACGTGACGGTGATAGTTTCGTCTGCTACTTGCTCTGACGTTATGGTCCAAGTAGTTTGATGTTTACTTCGTCCGCTGAACGCTGCCAAGACTAATGCGCGAATGAATGAAGTATGATTTCATAATTTTTCAGGATTAATACAAATTTATATCAAATACATCAGTTCAATTTAATCGAGTCAATTAATCGAGTACATGTCCACCAAGTCAAAAATGTGTTGAGTGGAATGCAAGTCAGAAAAGTTACACTTGCAGTCTAACATCATCAGATTATCTGCAACTTTTCGAAGCGAATCTAGCCTAAAAACCTACCAGTTATGCATCGTGTTAACAGGATTGACTCGTTGTGTTCCACAGTTGGCGGAGAACGTTTCAATTTTGCTGGTTTTCAGCATTACGCGATCGCGCAATTTTTTTCTTCAAATCAGAAATAGCTTTACATTTTTGTCCTCCTGTAACCACCATCAGATGTCCAGCGTCGGCATTAACAAAGAATTACAGAAAACCCACAACAACTATTATCTTTTTATCCATAAATAAAGATACTTCATACACAACACTTCATGAAACACAAACAAACAAATGAAAATATATATTTTTTTTTCACCAGCATTGTCCACTTTAGGGTGGCGAACTTTTGTCTCAGTGTCATATCAATTCTCTAAGTCTAATGGCTCGTGTGGTAGAGCATTGGACTCGTGGTCATGCATGACCAGGTTCGATTCTGCGCTGAAACTTTTTTCTTCTCTTTTTTCGAGAGGTTGTGGGTTCCAACCCGACCTGGTTTATTGTGTTTTTGTTCATGTGTGTTTTTTCCCCATCTTTTCTCGAGAGGTTGCAGGTTCGAACCCGATCTTTTTCTTTTTTTTTAAATATGCCAAAACCTGGAGGTTCAGCGCCAGCGGTTTTTATCTGTCTGTGTGTCTGTCCCGACTCCACGGCTTATATCTCAAAAACTACTGGACGGATTTCCTTGAGATTTTGCACACTAACTGGAAGTTAGGTCCGATTGAATGTATCAAATTTTCAGAATCGAGGCTTGAAGAGAAAGTGGTTTTTTAAGGTCGTATTCTCGAAATTACCGGTCGAAAAATTATTGAAATGACATTTGACGGCAAAGCCAAATTTGACGTCATTAATAGCATGACGTCATTTGCATGTACGATCTGAAATTCAGTCCCACTTAGAAGCTGATATATATCTCAAAAGCTGCCTCACTCAAAGGTCAATTGACGGAAAAGCAGACGGAAATGCTTAGTCGAATCAAAGAACATAGACATAAAGAAGCGTCACTCCGCGATTTTATGCAGGACGAGATTTAGAGTTGCGTCCCTTGCTTTTGGATGTAAGGCAGGCGAAATCAATACTATAATTATGTATACATCCAAAAACAAGGGAAATTACTCGCGAGTGAATGTGACGTAAAAAATACATGTGACGTAAGCAATATCTCGTCCTGCATTTTTACTATACAAGATACAGGAGTGACGCTTCTTTATGTCTATGTTCTTTGGTCGAATCGAAATCGAGTCAAACAGAGTTATCTTTTCCGTTTCCGCGTGTCTTTCGACGCTAGCAAGAGTAGAAATCAGCAACATTCGGCGGCTTGCAATTTCCTCTCTCTCTCTCTCTCTCTCTCTCTCTCTCTCTCTCTCTCTCTCTCTCTCTCTCTTCCACCCACCCTCTTACTCTCATTCTCTCTTCCCTTCCTCCCCTTTTCCCAGCTTCCCTCCCCCCCCCCCCCCTCTCTCTCTCTCTCACTCTCTCTCTCTCTCTGTCTCTCTCTCTCTCTCTCTCTCTCTCTCTCTCTCTCAGACTTCCGGCAGAGTCGTCGACCAGAGCGGACGTAGTGTACCAGTGCTCCCGAGGCTCTACATGTGTGTCGCACCTTTCAGTTAGGAAGGGCGAAGTTATTCAACCAGCGTGCTTTTTCCGTCAGTTCAAGAGTCCTAAGTAGGTGCAGCGATCAATTGTTGCGTATTATTTCGAAATACTTTCTACTGTTTGATTGTAGTATTTGTGCAGTTTGAACTGACTTTGAAATGTGTATTGACCAGTGCGGACGTGAAGTGGCAGTTCTTCAGAGACTCTGGTTGTGTGCTGCTGCTTTCAGTTCGAATTGTTGAAGATATTCAACCAGCGTACTCATTCTGGGGCGATTAAGAAACCTACATAGATGGGACAAGCTATTGTTGTATCTATTTTTGTGTGTGTTGGAAATCCGCTCCATTTCATTTATTCGTTCATTTGTTTGAACTGAACTGAAACTGAGATGGGTGTTGACCTGGACTTGTACCGTGCACGAATTGGTCTACATGCGCGGCGAGCAGCACGTGCAGAACGAATTGTGAGTGCAAACCCGTTGAAAGATGTGCTGAGCTGTGCAGGCTTCCTTTCCGTGGCGATCATGCTTGGTCTCATCTTAGGACTAGTGATGAACTTCTTGATTGGTCTGCTGAGCATGACAGTCGCGGGCGTCACTGCTATTTCGGAGGAAATCGTGCCTTTCCTGAACTCTTCAATTCTGAGTACGTCGCTCCAGTCATGCTGCAGTCTGACGGATCAGTTTCCTCTGCCCCACGAAGCCCGAATGTCTAGCTTCCAGTACCGTTATGATATCTCCTTCCTTCTCATCCTCTCGGGAAATGTGGAAGAAAACCCGGGACCTGGATTGGAGAAGAGAGATCTGGAAGAAGCGCTGAAGGCACTGAATGAAGACTGGGACAGAAGGCAGCAGAAGGCAACGGCAACGGTCTTGGAGGAAATGAAAACTCTGAGAGGCTGTGTGCAACGTCTAGAAGGGAAGTTGGAGGAGATGAAGAAGGAGGTTAACGACATGAATGACAAGCTAATAGCTCAGGAGGATTACCTTGACCACCTCGGTGACAAGTTGGCGGAAATGACAGCTAGAGCGAATAGAGCAGAGGAGAAGCTGGAAGATCAGGAAAGACGTGCACGCAGAGATAACATAATCCTATACAATGTTCCGGAACAGGAGAATGAAACATTTCAAGACACAGAGGTAAAGTTTCTAGACACTGTGAATGATGTTCTACCTGGCAGCTTGGAACGAAGAGACATAAGAAGAGCTCACCGAATCGGAAAATCATCGCCGGGCAAGTCTCGTCCTCTGATCGCCTGCCTCAACAGAAGCGCGCACAAGTACGACATCCTCGGATGCAGAGCCCAGCTGAAGGACAAGGGGATCGGCGTATCGACTGACAGGACCGACCAGCAGCGCCGACAACTTCAGGAGGCGCGAGAAGCGGGAAACCATGCTTACTTCAAGGGAGGTCAGCTGCACGTGGTACCAGGGCGACAAGTGGGACGCCACCGTATCCAGACGCGATCCACTACTAGGTCTGGATCCCAGACGGACACCGGTACTGCCTAGGACCGTGGCCGAGGCGCTGTTACAACTGAGTTGCCGGCAGGTATTTGCAACTTTCTCTCATGGAACATTAATGGGATTTTGCAGAAATTTGATGACCCTGACTTTCTTCCTTATATTCAGAAATTTGAGTTTGTATGTTTAGTAGAAACCTTTGTTGAATATGTTAAAATTGATAGTATTGAAAACTGTTTCAGATGTTTTGTGTCGCCAGCCCGAAAATTATCTGAGAAGGGTCGTAGATCGGGTGGTGTCGTGTGTTTGATTAAGCACTGCATAGCTCAGTTTGTTGAACAAATTGAAGTAGATTATGATTTCATGCTGGCTTTCAGATTTAACAATCAACTGTTTATGTCAGACAGGGACGTGATATTGCTATGTGTATATGTTCCGCCTGCCGGTTCTCCGTACTATAGTCAATCAGGAGAGACAAATGGAATTTCAGTGCTTCAACAGTGTTTGATGCAGCTAACAGTGACTTTCCCATATTGTTCCTTGATTGTGTGCGGCGACTTCAATGCTCGCACGGGTAATCACGATATAGGACACACTAATATTTCGGACAGTATGCGTGATTTGCTTGTCGATTCACGTTGCTCCCAGGACAGCGCAGTAAATGATTTTGGTACTGAATTATTGACAGTTTGTGCCGGTTTCGATCTGTGGATATTGAACGGGAACATATCTGGTGATTTAGATGGCAAATTTACCTACATGTCAAGTACTGGCAACAGTGTGATAGACTACTTTCTTGTTTCCGGTGATTTGTTTCCCATTTGTGCATCACTTAATGTAAAAGAAAATGTCTTATCGTCCCATTTGTGCATGGAACTATGTTTGAAGTGTAAAAGCAGTATTACAAATGATGTAAGAGAAGTTTTTGTTATTGAAAAATTCGTTTGGGAAGAGGCATCGAGTGAGGAGTTTAAAAACAATTTACAAAGTGGGGTAGAAGGATTGGAGAGATTGTTAGATGATGATATGGATGTAAACGCTGCGGCAGAGGCAATTACAAATTGCTATGTGAGTGCTGCAGAACCTTTGAAGAAATCAATTGTGTGTGGGAGAGCAAGACACGGTCAGCCGTGGTTCGACAGGGAGTGTAGGGCAAGCAAGAATCTGTTACGCTCTTTACTACGCAGATACAGCCGCACATTGGCAACGTGTGATAAAGAATCGTATAGGCACAGAAGAAAAGAGTACAAGTCTTTGCTAAAGTCAAAGAAAGAGTCGTATAGAATGAATGCTCTTACTAGTCTAGAAGATAGTATTAAAGACCCTTCCCTGTTCTGGAAACAGGTGAGAAAGCTTAACCTTAGATCTGCTATGTATTGTAGTATATCATGTGAAGAATGGAAAGATTATTTTTCTGAAATGTATAGCCATGCTTCAGCTGAACAGCAGCAGCAAACTGATATTGATTACAGTGTACTCATATTAGCATCAGATGAGTTGTCACCCCTTGATTGTGAAATAACTAAGGAAGAGGTTAGATGTGCAATAGATAAACTGAAGAATAGGAAGGTTTCAGGGGAGGACAAAATATTGGCAGAAATGCTCAAGTGTACACCTCAGAGACTCATAACAATCATTGCTCAGCTTTTCAATAATATGCTTGCCAAAAAGTGTTTTCCAAATATTTGGACGAAATCAACTATCTTACCAATCTACAAAAGAGGAGACCCCGCTATCAAAGATAATTATAGGGGAATTTCAATCACAAGTATTTTAGCAAAGTATTCACTTCAGTGGTCACTGACAGGTTACAAGACTGGGCGGAAAGTAATGGTCTAATTGGAGAGGAACAAGCAGGTTTCAGAAAAGGTTATTCGACGATGGACAATATTTTTGTTCTTCACTCAGTTATCAATAGATATCTGTCAAGGCATAGAAAACTGTATGCTGTTTTTGTGGATTTTAAGAAAGCTTTCGATAGTATAAATAGAAATGTACTTTGGCAAATTCTTCGGGGTTATGGGATGAAAGGGAGACTACTCCAGATGATCCAAGCAATGTATTTTGATGTTCAAAGCAGTGTAAGGTGCAACGGTCGCTACAGCGACTCATTTGCATATACCAAGGGATTAAAGCAAGGATGTAAAATGAGTCCGATACTTTTTTCTCTTGTAGTGAACTATGTGGCTAAGATTGTAACCAAACATGGTAAACATGGTATTCAGCTTATGCCTGATGCTACGATTATATATCTGTTACTGTTCGCAGATGATATAGTTCTTGTATCGGACACCGTCGTTGGTCTGCAAAACCAATTGAACAGTCTCAAAAAAGCTTCAGACACAGTTGGTCTGGATGTAAACCAACAAAAAACAAAGGTCATTGTTTTCCGAAATGGTGGTTATCTGGCAGGTCATGAGAAGTGGTATCTGGGGACGGAAAGAATTGAGACTGTGAATGAGTACAGATATCTTGGAGCACTGTTCACTTCGAGACTGTCCTTTAGTATTTTACAGTCTGATCTTGTACTTAGAGCAAAAGCTGGCATGATTCAACTGACTAAGTGTCTACAAAAATTAGGAAATGTGTCACCAGATGTGTATTTCAAAATGTTCACTACCCAGATACAGCCGGTACTTTTGTATACATCAGAACTGTGGGGACTGTACAACTGTTCGGAAATAGAATCTGTACACCTACAAGCTATGAAAAGATTTCTCAATGTTCCTGTACAAGCTCCTAACTTGATGACGTATGGTGAAATCGGAAGATACCCACTGTATATCAATGCAACTTTACGGGCTATTAAGTACTGGTTGCGTGTACTTAAGATGGAGGCAACTAGATACCCTAACAAAGTTTACAAGATGATGCTCATCTCGGGAAATAATGGAAACTGGGTTGACAAAATAAAAGAAGTATTGTATAGATATGATTTTGCTGATGTATGGCGTAATCAGAATGTGCGGAATGAGACAGAGTTCTTGCTCGAGTTCAGAAAGCGCCTTATCACTGAGTACATGAATGTATGGACAGTTTCAATATCAGCGAGTGGTAGATATGAACTGTACAGATCCTTTAAGACAGAATTGAATAGAGAGAAATATTTGTATATATTAGATAAAAAAGTTTTTCGAGATGTTTATGTTATTTTTAGGATGGGATTCAGCGATCTGTTCACGCATAAATACAGATTTTCTACGGAGCGAGCTGATAATGCTTACTTATGTCCATCATGCTATGAAACAGACGAAAATGAACAGCATTTGTTACTTGAATGTCCTGCCTATGAAGATCTCAGACGAATGTATATATGCAAGTTGATGACGAATACATATGCCTTTGATGTTAAGGTACTCCTGTCGCTGGAGGAGCCTAAGGCAGTACGAGCGGTTGCAACGTATTTATATTATGCATTCAAAAGAAGAAAAGAAGCTGTTTCTATTGCTATGGCCGAAGAGGCATATTATGTGTAATTGTGTTGTGATGGGCCGGTGGCCTAACAAAAATAAACCATTCGTTCGTTCGTTCGTTCTCTCTCTCTCTCTCTCTCTCTCTCTCTCTCTCTCTCTCTCTCTCTCTCTCTCTCTCTCTCTCCCACCCACCCTCTTACTCTCATTCTCTCTTCCCTTCCTCCCCTTTTTCCCAGCTCCCCTCCCCCCCCCCTCTCTCTCTCTCTCTCTCTCTCTCTCTCTCTCTCTCTCTGTCTCTCTGTCTCTCTCTCTCTCTCTCTCTCTCTCTCTCTCTCTCTCTCTCTCTCTCTCTCTCTTACCACATTTGAATATTTTGCCTCAAGGGCTGAATGTAAGTAAGAAAGGCAATACTGCCTAATTCACTACCCTTGTAAAATAAAGTTCGTTCGTTCGTTCTGTCTGTCCTGACTTAAGCGCAACAACTTGGTACTGGTAGTCTGTTGGCTTGGCCTAATGGCAGTGAATCGATAATAAACTTGGCAGAAATAGACCTTAAGTATCCTAAAATGTACAAGACCACTCAAATTTCATGAACTATCATCCATTTTTAAACAATTTACAGTGCAAATATGAAGCGAGGGAGTTTCCAGAAAAGAACGTTATAATTCCTTTACAAACACGTAGTAACGTCAGTTGCCAAATGAATGGCTCAGATGGTAAAGCGCTGGACAATTGTAACGTTAGGTCATGCGTGAACGGATTCGAATCCGCGCTGAAACTTTTTTCGAACCCGACCTGTTTTTTGTGTTTTTGTGTGTGTTTTTCCCCCCCCCTCTTTTCTCGAGAGATTGCGGGTTTGAACCCAATTTTTTGTGTGTGCCAAAACCTGGAGGTTCAGCGCCAGCGGTTTTTAAATAACCAGACGGTCACTGGAGTATGGACTGTATGAACGATTGTACCTTTTAGATAATAAACAAACAAATAAACAATGTCAAGGTGCTTTTTTACATTGCGACTTCTCACCCATCAACGGATGCTCAATCCGCACACATTTACCCCCTGGTCATTGGGCTACTCTGTTTATCAGTCCAGCACCGTCTCAACTCCCAGGGGAGCATGCAACCAGGCTGCAGGTGAATGGAACAAACTTAACTCTCACATTTTTCCAGTTCACCCCTCACAGGTACCCGTTTCACTCCTAGGTAGGGAGAAGCCATCAGAGAGAAGCACCGTATTCAAGGATACAGCTCCGGGATCCGCGCAGCTTTGAACGCCGCACCCACCAGCCGAGAGCGACTGCTGGTCAAGCGCACTGACCACTCGGCCATACTCTTTGTTGGACGGTACCCTTGCAGCTACAAATCAAATGATTTTAAAGAAGCGACCCCCAAAAAAAGTTTTGTCGTCTGCTCACTTCGACGTACCTCCACCTCTTCTACTAAGACAAGTTTGTTCATGTCCATGGGCTCTGTGGTCAAGTGGTCAGCGCGCTTGACCTGCAGTCGCTTGCGGCTAGCGGGTGCTGTGTTCGAAGCTGCGTGAATTCTAGAGTTGCATCCTTGAGCAAGGTGCTTTACTCACATTGCTTCTCCCCACCCAGGAGTAAAACGGGTACCTGTGAGGGCTGAGTTGGAAAATTGTGAAAGATGACTTTGGCGCGTTCATCTGCAGCCTGGTTGCATGCTCCCCAGGGAGTTGAGATGGTGTTGGAATGATAACAAGAGGTAGCCCGATGACCAGGGGGTAAATGTGTGCGGTTTGAGCTTCCATCAATGGATGGGAAAGTCGCAATAAAAAAGAGCACCTTTCCCTTTACCTTAGATGGAGGATATTTAAAACAGACTCGTTAGAGATCAGTAAGTGGGATTTAGATACAAGATACAAGATACTTTATTGTCCTCATTGTACAAGGAAATTCGTTTTGTCGGTGGCAAAAACATAATACATACATACAAAAACAGAAACGTACAAGAAGTTCCCTTAGTCCTCTTCGCTCCGGTCGGAGCATAGGGCCTTCACTGCAAGTCTCCACCTCTGTCGGTCTTGGGCTGCCCTCTTCGCCTCTCCCCATGTCATCCGGACTGTCCTCAGCTCTGCCTGTAGGGTTCTTTTCCAGGTCAGTGCTGGTCGACCACGCTTCCGTTTACCCTGGGGGTTCCAGTCCAAGGCGTGGCGTGGAATGCTGGCATCGTTTCTGCGCAGGGTGTGCCCAATCCACTTCCATTTCCTTCTTTGGATGGCGTTGACGATCGGCTCCTGCCTGGTACGTTGCCAGAGTTCTTTGTTGGAGATTCTTTCTGGCCATCTGATACGCAGGATCTGGCGGAGGCAGGTGTTGATGAAGACTTGCAGCTTGTGGCCGATGCTCTTGGTATGTCTCCAGGTTTCAGATCCGTAGAGCAGCACAGATTTAACATTTGTGTTGAAGATCCTCAGTTTGGTGTGACGGCTGAGGCTCTCATTTCTCCACACTGGTTTCAGGGTGACGAAGGCGTGTCTTGCTTTGCCTATCCTGGCTCTCACGTCTTCATCTGTCCCTCCAGTCTTGCTGACCACGCTGCCCAGGTACGTGAAGCGTTCGACATCTTCTATGGCTTGACCATCAATGGTGATGGGAGCTTCCCTGGAGGCGCTCACCCGGAGGCTCTTGGTCTTGGGGACGTTGATCTCCAGTCCTGTTGTCTTGGCAATGTCGTGCAGCCTCTCCATCTTTGCTTGCATGTGCCCATGGGTGTGTGACAGGAGGCCGATGTCATCTGCGAAGTCCAAGTCTTCCAGTTTGCCAGTGAGTGTCCACTGAATGCCCCGTGGTTGGTCCGTAACAGTCTTCATCACCCAGTCGATCACCAGGGAGAAGATTAAAGGAGAAAGTAGACATCCTTGTCTCACTCCGGTGTTGACGTCAAATGGCGGCGACAGATCAGTGTTGTGCACAACTCTGCAGCTGGTGCCTTCATAGAGGTTCTGGATTACGCTGACGATCTTCTGAGGGATGCCATAGTGTCTGAGGATTCTCCAAATGGTTGCCCTATCCACCATGTCAAAGGCTTTCTTGAAGTCCACAAAATTGACATAGAGTGGTGACTGCCATTCCAGCGACTGTTCAATGATGATCCTGAGGGTCGCTATCTGGTCAGTGCAGGAACGCCCAGCTCGGAATCCTGCTTGCTCTTCCCTCAGTCTGGTGTCGACGGCGTCCTTGATTCTCTCGAGGATCACCCTGGTGAAGACTTTTCCCGGGAGTGACAGGAGCTGAATTCCTCTCCAGTTCTGGCAGTTGCTGAGGTCTCCTTTCTTCGGGATTTTGACAATGTGTCCGGTCTTCCATTCTTCTGGCACTTCCTCCCTCTCCCAGACTTCCTTCAGCAGGTCGATCATGATGTCCGCTGTGGCTCCAGGATCTGCCTTCAGGGCCTCAGGTGGGATGTTGTCTGGTCCTGGTGCCTTCCCACTCTTTATCTTCTTGATGGCGCTGATCACTTCTGCTCTGGAGATTGGGTCCAGACTGACATCAAGGTCCTCTCCTTCCTCAACCATGGAGGGGTTTCCAACAAGTGTGCCGTTGAGGAGGCTGGCAAAGTGCTCCTTCCACCGATCCAGTTGGTCTGCTGCCTTGCTGAGAACGTTTCCATCGCTTCCACGGACCGGTCTGTTGGTGTTCGTCTTCCTCTTAGAGAGCTGTCGTGTGATGTCATATAGGGTCTTCATGTCGTTCTTCTCCGCTGCCTCTTCTGCTTCAGTAGCAAGTTTATCCACCAGCTCCCTCTTGTCTCTCCTCGCACTCCTCTTCACTAAGGTACAAAAGACACAAGCACGCACATCAAACAATCATCGTCACGCAATCACACATACCCGATCTTCAACCATAACATATGTACAAGCCCCCACCCCACCCCACCCCCACCCCCAATCATGTTCTTCATTCTGCATCACAACACAATCACAGGAAAGACCAACAAGAGACAGGCATGCACATCAAGAACCACACTCACACAGCACACATACACGATCATCAACGCATAACGCATGCACCCCCCCCCCCCCCCCTCCCCCACACACACTCTCACATGTTAATCCTTGTTGTCACAGATATAGTTCACACCATTCATAGTCCTTTCTGTCACAGTTCACAGCACTACAAGTCCTCATAATCGGGAAATCTAAAAATGCGTGTATTCTTCTCGACACATGGTTATCGCCGGACAGTGTGGACAAGCACTCTCACCCACTAGTGCACAAGGGACTTGTGTTGCCAGGCTGCCTCTGTGACATTCCTAGCAAGCACCACCCACAGCGCTGCCTCTGATTGTCCGAGAGTGCCGTGCTGGTCCCGCCATCGAGCAGTAAGAAGACTGAGATGACTTTTCAGTAGTCAACACCCTGACTGGAAAGGTTTCCCTCTGTACACTTTATTTTAAAAGACCCCGAGGGTTGGGAAAAGCTTCTGGAGACGGGCCACTCTATTGGACTCGTCCGAGGAGAGGGGTGTGGGAGAGACAGCCAAGCTGGCGGGCCACAGCATCTTACTGGCTGCGTTTTAAGAGGTTTTTTCAAATCATTGGATTCTTTTGTTATTCTGTTTTTGAATAATTGCACATCCACTGTGGAGTAACATACCAAGATTGCTTGCCAATTAGGTGTTGTGGCTAGCCAGCTTGTATGGCCTGCCAGCTTCGTTGTCTTTCCCGCACCCCTCTACTCGGACGAGTCCACTAGTGTGGTCTGTTATCGGAAGTGTAACCGAATTGACTGCCCTTTTGAAGTGAAAAGGATGTTGAGGTAAGCTTGTTGTGTAACAGCTGTTAGAGAAGAAATTGAAAACAGGGTTGTCAAAAACTAAGCGTGTCCCGATTCGATGTCGGCTTGCATGCATGCATGTGTGTGTGTGTGTGTGTGTGTGTGTTTGTGTGCGTGTGTGTGTTTGTGTGTACGTGTGTGTGTCTCCGTCTGTGTGTGTGTTTCTCTCTCTCTCTCTCTCTCTCTCTCTCTCTCTCTCTCTCTCTCTCTCTCTCCCTCCAGAAAGGAGACATGGAAAACTAATGGAAAAGGTTGAGAGGAACGAACCGCGTCTAGCTCCTAAATCACCAACGTAGTCCAAAGTTCATCTTCCGCCCTCAATGATGACCCAGTTTCGTGACCTTCTTATCATCAAAGATTATAGGTTACCTAGAATCTTTGTTATCATACACTCGTCCCTGGAACAGGTGAACGCAGGACCTGTAGCTCAATTTTATCTTCTCTTCTGTCTGCGTGCTGTAACTTAGTTGAAGGTCTGCAATTTATGTGGAGATCTATGCTCTCCCTTTGATCGCTCTTGAAGCTTTCTTGTGCCTACGGCCAAAGATTATCGACCTCTCCCGATTCGCATCATCTTTTTCTGTGTACACGCCCCTGGAGGGTTTGCTGGAGGGTCGTTACTCTGAATGCACTGCCAGCCGCGTGTTTTGAAGTTTTCATTTTCACAATGACGAACGATTGCTGTGTGAATGGCTGTTCCCACAGTAGTAAACGAACGAATGTTGTGTCCTACCATAGGATTCCAACAGTGATTACTAACAAGGGGTCACAAATTCGCGAATTGACAGCAAAAAGAAGACGACTTTGGATCAAACAGATCAACAGAAAGGAGGTGACAGACAAGACAGTTCGCACTTGGACACGCGTTTGTTCTAGACACTTCATCAAGGGTAAGTTTGTTTTCATGAAATCACTTATGGTGAACTTGGTCTAACATAATTGTGGAATGTAAAAACAACATGAAACAATGCTGGCCCTCTGTGTAGTGCTGGAGAAGCAAGGAAGAAGAAGTCAGTCATTTTAGCCAAACAACACGGTCAGTTTATTTTACTTAGGCCTACATGTAGGTGTAGGGCTATGTCAATTTTTTGACTGTGCACATAGTTGAGCATGGGCACTAGGTTACTTTACATTTTTAATACAATTGGGGTGGGATGGGGTACGTGGGGATCTGAACTTGAATCAACAAAGCACACTCTAGAGCAGTAGGGGGTAAAGGTGTTAACAGTTGTTTGGTTTTCTAACTGCACAGAAAATGCTTTGTTGCTTAGTGTTTGTTTTGTCAGATATTTGTGAATTGTTTAAATATTTTCCAATTACATGGATCTGTTTCAGGCAAACCATCTGAACTGCACCAAGAAGACAACCCAGACTGGATCCCAACACTTCACTTGGGCTACACAGTCAAACCGTCAAGTTTCAACAGGTAAGAACAATCTATCACAGTGACCAATGACAGCGACCAGTATTATAATGATGATCACTAAGTCATGATCTAACTACAACACACACACACAAAAAGAATAGTTTGTTTACAAGTACATGGTAGTGCCTAAGTGGTCATAACAATCTAGCATTAAGCAAGGTACCAGATTAAATTTTATTTTTAAAAAAATGGGGGCATGCTTGCACCAATATCCATAGGTTCTGCTTAGCAGCTGTTACTGAGTAGTAGGTGCTTTTGCTTTTGTTGTATTCTATTTGGTTTTAAAATTGTGTGTTCATGTTTACAGGTATGACAGAAGACAAAACCGCAAGCAGAATCATGGGCAAGGCACTTTTCCTGAAGGACTGAATGAGGCAGAATTGGCAGAGACTGATGGGGATGGACACGCAGAAACCATGGATTCAGAGTCAGACACACAGACTGCCACCATGGATTCAGACACACAGACTGACATCACCATGGACTACATGCAGGCAATGGAGGCAGACATCCAGAAGTTGAGGACTGAGAAGATCATGCTGCCGTAGAAAGTGGACAGACAAAGTGTCACAAGTAGATTTGGCCAGCCCTGAATGCAGAGAACTTTTGTGTAGTTGGACTTGTTTTGTTTTTCTTCATTTTAGTAAATGTGTGTGAACATGTCTCTGCTACACGTTTTAGCAGTGCTTGTGTATAAAAATTCTGATCAATGATGCATTTGAACAAACAAACATGTTTGGGTTGAAATCTCAAACAGCATGATTATAATTGAATAAACTTTATTCTTGGTTCACTTGTACGCCACAGCTTGTATTCATATATTTGTGGAAATGAATGCATTTTACACATCAAACAAGAATCACACGTATTTGAACATCCCACCAGTTTCATTTTTAATGCAATGCAAAAAAAAAATAATAATCACAAAAATCACCAAAGCCACACAACATAGTGAATTCAAGGAAACAAGGCAAACTATATATATGTATTAAATACACAATTTGAAGTAATCAAGTATCAAAACAAACCTGGTTACGACACAAACACATAAAAAAGGCAGAAATGAGACTAACTGGACATAGTGAACTTACAAAAATAATACAAATCTTGTGAACTAAAGTAAAAGAGAAAAAAAGCATGAAGCAAAAGAATAGGTTACATCACACATTGCAGCATAAAAAGAAATGTATGATGCATCTCCTCAAAACATTTACTGGACAAGTGAATTCAAGAAAACATGGCAAAACATGGTACATACATGTAAGAGTAAAAAAACATGAAGTTATATAGTACTAGCACTCCACCCGTCCCCCCTCGCACTCCACGCTCGAACCCGTCCCCCCCCCCCCCCCCCCCCCCCCCCCTCTCTTCTGAAGCGCTGGAACCCGCCCCGCCCCTCTCTCGTGCTACGCGCTCAACTTAATGGGTTTGCCAGTCTTTTCTCGCTTCGCTCGTCGCTGCGGACAAACCTAGTCCTCCCACAGCTGATATTTTCCCTCCAGGTTTACTGGAGGTCCTACAGACTTTATCCCTCCAGGTTTACTGGAGGTCCTACAGACTTTATCCCTCCAGGTTTACTGGAGGTCCTACAGACTTTATCCCTCCAGGTTTACTGGAGGTCCTACAGACTTTATCTGTCTGTGTGTGTGTGTGTGTGTGTGTCTGTCCCGTCTCCACGGCTTATATCTCAAAAACTACTGGACGGATTTCCTTGAGATTTTGCACACTGACTGGAAGTTAGGTCCGATTCAATATTATCAAATTTTCAGAATCGAGGTTTTAAAAGAAAGTGACTTTTTACATTTTGGTGTTTCAATGAAAACAATTC
>JAWQFJ010002769.1:107129-142241 GCA_034096865.1 Theodoxus fluviatilis | reverse complement strand
TAACTTCAGTACACTAGACTGCATGCAGACGTAACACCAATGTTCTAGACTGGATTGCCGGGTGGAGGTGTGACCATTGCCGGCCGGGAGTGTGACCAATGCTGGATGAAACTGTGACCAATGCTGTGTGGAGGTGTGACCATTGCCGGGTGGAAGTGTGATTAATGCCGGGTGAACGTGTGACTAATGCTGTGTGAATATGTGACTGCTGGGTGGAAATGTGACAATGCCGGGTGGAAGTGTAACCATTGCCGGGTGGAAGTGTGGCCTATGCCGGGTGAAAGTTTGAACATTGCTGGGTGGTGTGACCAATGCTTGGTGGAGATGTGAACAATGCTGGGTGGAAGTGTGACCAATGTCGGGTGGAAGTGTGACCAATGCTGGGAGGAAGTGTGACCAATGCTGTGGAAGCGTGACCAATGCTGTGTGGGAGTGTGACCAACGCTGTGTGGGAGTGTGACCAATGCTGGGTGGAAGTGTGACCAATGCTGGGTGGAAGCGTGACCAATGCTGTGTGAAGCATGACCAATGCTGTGTGGAAGCGTGACCAATGCTGTGTCGAAGTGTGATCAATGCTGGGTGGATGTGTGACCAATGATGGGTGGTAGCGTGACCAATGCTGTGTGGAAGCGTGACCAATGCTGTGTGGAAGTGTGATCACTGCTGGGTGGATGTGTGACCAATGATGGGTGGAAGCGTGACCAATGCTGTGTGGAAGTGAATGTGACCAATGCTGGGTGGAAGTGTGACCAATGCTGGGTGGAAGCGTGACCAATGCTGGGTGGAAGCGTGACCAATGCTGGGTGGAAGTGTGATCAATGCTGGGTGAAGCGTGACCAATGCTGGGTGGGAATTATCCAATGATGTGTGAAGCGTGACCAGTGCTGTGTGAAGCGTGACCAATGCTGTGTGAAGCGTGACCAATGCTGGGTGAAGTGTGACCAATGCTGTGTGGAAGTGAGTGTGACCAATGCTGTGTGAAGCGTGACAATGCTGGGTGGAGCGTGACCAATGCTGGCTGGAGCGTGACCAATGCTGGGTGAAGTGTGACCAATGCTGTGTGGAAGTGAGTGTGACCAATGCTGTGTGAAGCGTGACCAATGCTGGGTGAAGTGTGACCAATGCTATGTGGAAGCGAGTGTGACAATGCTGTGTGGAAGTGAGTGTGACCAATGCTGTGTGAAGCGTGACAATGCTGGGTGGAGCGTGACAATGCTGGGTGGAGCGTGACCAATGCTGGGTGAAGTGTGACCAATGCTGTGTGGAAGCGAGTGTGACAATGCTGTGTGGAAGTGAGTGTGACCAATGCTGTGTGGAAGCGAGTGTGACCAATGCTGTGTGGAAGTGAGTGTGACCAATGCTGGGTGGAGCGTGACCAATGCTGGGTGGAGCGTGACCAATGCTGGGTGGAAGTGAGTGTGACCAATGCTGGGTGGAGCGTGACCAATGCTGTGTGGAAGTGAGTGTGACCAATGCTGGGTGGAGCATGACAATGCTGGGTGGAGCGTGACCAATGCTGGGTGGAGCGTGACCAATGCTGGGTGGAAGTGAGTGTGACCAATGCTGGGTGGAGCGTGACCAATGCTGGGTGGGAGTGTGACAATGCTGGGTGGAGCGTGACCAATGCTGGGTGGAGCATGACCAATGCTGGGTGGAGTGTGACCAATGCTGGGTGGAGCGTGACCAATGCTGGATGGAGCATGACCAATGCTGGGTGGGAGTGTGATCAACACTAGGCAAGCTTCTCACTGGGCCTCATACTCAAACCTTCATTTCCTTTCAAGCGGCAACACCTTCCTGTAAGATTTCATCATGCAGACCTGTATGGAATGTGCACCGCCTCACCATCACTTCAATTGCTTAATCAAAACAGACATACATTTCATTTCAAAGCATTTTTAATGTCATTGTTTCACCCAACAAAAATGGTATTTTGTTTAATTTCAGTCATTTTAAGATATTTATATCAATCAACAACTAATATACTGAAAAAGACTCACTTCATGATTTTACAATCATAAGCACACATTCCCCTATCTGTTCCTCTAGGTCATTTACAATACAGAGAGCTGAGTTGAGCTGAGCTGAGCTGAACCACAACTGTACAGCCGCCCACTACCAAAGATGCCCACAATTCTTCCGGTCCTCGAGTCAGGCTTCCCAGGCCAGTGTGGCCAATCTGTGTAGGTACACTGCACACCCACACCAGGGTTTGTGGGTGGCCTCAGCACGCCTCAGGAGAAGAGAGCCTGTCCAGGTCACATCACGTCACCTCACGTCAGATCCGTGTGGATACAGCGTAGTCCTCGCGTTGTCACACCTTCCCCGCGCTCTCCATCGCCTGCAACAAGCATAACCACCAGTGGTTCAGAGCTATCCAGCAACTAGTCTCCCTCCATATTCCACTGGATCAAAGCTATCCAGCAACTAGTCTCCCTCCATATTCCACTGGATCGGAGCTATCCAGCAACTAGTCTCCCTCCATATTCCACTGGATCGGAGCTATCCAGCAACTAGTCTCCCACCATATTCCACTGAATCGGAGCTATCCAGCAACTAGTCTCCCTCCATATTCCACTGGATCAGAGCTATCCAGCAACTAGTCTCCCTCCATATTCCACTGGATCAGAGCTATCCAGCAACTAGTCTCCCTCCATATTCCACTGGATCAGAGCTATCCAGCAACTAGTCTCCCTCCATATTCCACTGGATCAGAGCCATCCAGCAACTAGTCTCCCTCCATATTCCACTGGATCAGAGCTATCCAGCAACTAGTCTCCCTCCATATTCCACTGGATCGGAGCTATCCAGCAACTAGTCTCCCTCCATATTCCACTGGATCGGAGCTATCCAGCAACTAGTCTCCCTCCATATTCCACTGGATCAGAGCTATCCAGCAACTAGTCTCCCTCCATATTCCACTGGATCAGAGCTATCCAGCAACTAGTCTCCCTCCATATTCCACTGGATCGGAGCTATCCAGCAACTAGTCTCCCTCCATATTCCACTGGATCGGAGCTATCCAGCAACTAGTCTCCCTCCATATTCCACTGGATCAGAGCTATCCAGCAACTAGTCTCCCTCCATATTCCACAAACATCTCCACACAACAATGACATAGCTGGAAACAATGCGGTGTCTGGCCACAGCAAGACGGTGGTAACACTTGTGGCCGGCCGAGCATGAGAAAACTAGGCTGGAGTACGAAAAATGATCAAATCAGATATTTCAACCACAATATTATTTGTCTAGTCAAGGAAAAACAGTGTGTTCATAGAATAAATCTTTAATTTCTTTACAGTAATGTGAATATAAGGAAAATGTTTATGTGACTTAGTACACAGATAATATTACTGTTTTCTCGAAAACTGGTTTTTGTACCTTAACCTCGTTTCTCATGCACGTCACATATGTTATTGCAGCAGTACCCAGTTTTTAAAAGTCATTTTTGTGAAATATGGCCGAAAACATGTTTTTCACATCCCTTTGTAGTAAATTCCATGTAGAATGGACTGCATGCTTTTTATTGGGGAAATAGGTATTTAATGGTAAACACTTGGGTGTAAGACACCAACTGTTAGCGGTCATAATGCAACATGGGAATTTCAAACGCAGTTTTATCAGTTTCCATGTTTTCACTGCTATGCATTAGATTTTTGACATCATATCTCTGTTCTTCGAATTTTGATTTCCTTGAAACCTGGCATATTAGGTTCAGATAGCCTGCTTAATGGGATGACCGATAACAAGATCTTAAATATGTAATTAGCTACTAAATTCATGTAACTTCAGCTGTGAAATTATGTTAAAATGAAATGTTCAGAGTAGTTTATTTCGAGTCAGGAAATGCTACCCTATGTATTGTGCCTGTGTGCAAAATTACCAGCTTCTTTCATTAGCTCCTTTTCTATATTATGTTTCAAAAGCTGGAAAAAAATTGTTAATCAGCAGCCATATTGGAATGCTAATTAGTGTAATTTATGCAAACACATGACAGGTTGACAGCACTTCATAAGTACAAGCTGTTGGTGGAGAACTAATTAGTATAATTTATGCAAACACATGACAGGTTAACAGCACTTTATAAGTACAACCTGTTGGTGGAGAACTAGTATAATTTATGCAAACACATTACAGGTTGACAGCACTTTGTAAGTACAACCTGTTGGTGGAGAACTAGTTAGTATAATTTATGCAAACACATGACAGGTTGACAGCACTTTATAAGTACAACCTGTTGGTGGAGAACTAATTAGTATAATTTATGGAAATGCATGACAGGTTGACAGCACTTTATAAGTACAACTTGTTGGCGGAGAAAACTGGACCCAAGAAATTTACAGAAAAAAGGCGGTTACTGGGTACTACTAGCGTTGGCGTCTAGGCTTGCAGAGTTACCTCCCCTTACCATTACCAACACTCTCTTACTGCAACAGCCAGTCCAACACAGCCCCCAAAGGTTGCCCAGCTGTTTCTGCAGGACAGAAAGCTGTACCTGTAGCAAGGATGGCTTCCCACCCTTGCACCTCCATACACGGGCTTTGCAATGGTTGTCATTCAACACTGAGTCTGACAATAGCTGAACTTGGCTTGATTGCCATGCTGACATCAGACTTGGTGGCTTTGATAAGACAGGAATCCCTTCCACTGATGGGCCACGCTAGTGGATTCGTCCGAGGAGAGGGGTGCAGACCCCGCTCCACTAGCGGGCCACAGCATCTGATTGGCTGCTTATTTGCATAAGCGTTTATGCTCGAATCATCTTGACGACTGCTGCAAAAATGATATTCATTGTAACCCAATTCAGCTGAAAGTGCATTGTGTACACCAGTTTGTCAATAATTCCCACTTTATTGTCATTCTCTGGGTGCAATAACAGTCCAAGATTGTGTATGTGAGCTAGCAAGCATGTAATAATTGGTTGTCATTCTGTGTGGGAGTCCCTGCGAATTAACTACCAACATCGCACCCCTTTCCTCAGACAAGTCTACAAGTGTGGCCCTTCAGTGAAAGGGATTCCAAAAGACAACCTGCCAGTGCAAGACTAAAAAACAATACACACCACAGTTTGCATCTCCATCTTGTACCAACTAACAAAGGCAAAGTAACTCAATTAAAGGTCAAAGAACTTTGAAGACATGTCACAGTGAAAAAGGAATAGTGATGGGGTGCAGGCCTTATGGACGTGTCTCTGCTCATGCCTTTAGGATTATGAAGAGCACCACTGTCTCTGTGATGTAGCACCTTGCACAGCACTACTGTTTATGTGTCTGTAGCACTTAGTACAGCACTACTGTCTCTGTGCCTGTAGCACCTTGTACAGCACTACTGTCTCTGTGCCTGTAGCACTTTGTACAGCACTACTGTCTCTGTGCCTGTAGCACCTTGTACAGCACTACTGTCTCTGTGCCTGTAGCACCTTGTACAGCACTACTGTCTCTGTGCCTGTAGCATCTTGTACAGCACTACTGTATCTGTGCCTGTAGCACCTAGTACAACACTACTGTATCTGTGCCTGTAGCACCTTGTACAGCACTACTGTCTCTGTGCCTGTAGCACCTTGTACAGCACTACTGTCTCTGTGCCTGTAGCACCTTGTACAGCATTACTGTCTCTGTGCCTGTAGCACCTTGTACAGCACTACTGTCTCTGTGCCTGTAGCATCTTGTACAGCATTACTGTCTCTGTGCCTGCAGCACCTTGTACAGCACTACTGTCTCTGTGCCTGTAGCACCTTGTACAGCACTACTGTCTCTGTGCCTGTAGCATCTTGTACAGCACTACTGTCTCTGTGCCTGTAGCACAGTACAGCACTACTGTCTCAGTGCCTGTAGCACCTTGTACAGTACTACTGTCTCTGTGCCTGTAGCACCTTGTACAGCACTACTGTCTCTGTGCCTGTAGCACCTTGTACACCACCATGGTCTCTGTGCCTGCAGCACCTTGTACAGTACTACTGTCTCTGTGCCTGTAGCACCTTGTACAGCACTACTGTCTCTGTGCCTGTAGCACCTTGTACAGCACTACTGTCTCTGTGCCTGTAGCATCTTGTACAGCACTACTGTATCTGTGCCTGTAGCATCTTGTACAGCACTACTGTCTCTGTGCCTGTAGCACCTTGTACAGTACTACTGTCTCTGTGCCTGTAGCACCTTGTACAGCACTACTGTCTCTGTGCCTGTAGCACCTTGTACAGCACTACTGTCTCAGTGCCTGTAGCACCTTGTACAGCACTACTGTCACTGTGCCTGTAGCACCTTGTACAGCACTACTGTCACTGTGCCTGTAGCACCTTGAACAGCACTACTGTCACTGTGCCTGTAACATCTTGTACAGCACTACTGTCACTGTGCCTGTAGCACCTTGAACAGCACTACTGTCACTGTGCCTGTAACACCTTGTACAGCACTACTGTCACTGTGCCTGTAGCACATTGTACAGCAAAACTAAGTCATGGAAGAAAGAAGTGAATACTCCACACACCTCTCCACACCGTAAGCATTTTTTTGGTTACTCAAGTAAAACTCAAATAATTATGCATTAGAAAACGGCAGTGGCCAAAATTGTTTACTAGGCTGCATCAACACAAAGCACAAGCAAAGCCACACAGCAAGTGTAAACAGCCAGAGAGACACAACATTCAGCTGAAGTTAGTGCAGTCCCACCACTCAGCCTGCCTCCCTCCATGGGGGAGAGGGAACTGGGAGTGGAAGACAACAGTGTAGGGTGAAACAGGGCGCCATGCCAGCACTCCTCATTATAGTCCCACTGCCTAGAGCCCTCACTTGGGGGGGGGGGGGGGGGGGGGATGGAGGGAGGGAGGCTTTTCTCTGTTGCATCATACAGGACTTGCATACACACACACACACGCACACACACATGCACACACTCATGCACACACACATGCACACACACAGACACACACACACACACACATGCACACACACACACACACACACACACACAAGCATACACACACACACAGAGACACACACGCACACACAAGCATACACACACACACACACATGCACACACGCACACACAGACACAGACACACACACACACAAACACACACACGTATACACACACACACACACACACACACACACACACATATGCATCCATGCACACACACACACGCACCTATGCATCCATGCACACACACACACTCACACAGACACACAAACACACATATACACAGACACACACACACACGCATCCATGCACACACACACACACATATGCACACACACACTCACAGACAGACGCACACATCCATGCACACACACAGACAAGACAGGCTCTAGGTGGATCAGTCAGTAGTCAGTGCGGGCAGTGGCACTGATCCGACATTCCTCTCATTCTCACTGTGCCAGTGACAGTGTTGTGCTTTAATCAAGTCATCCTTCTTTTCTAGTTGAGAAGCTTTTCACATCCAGACGCTGGTCAAGGCAGGTCCACGCAGCACCTTGGTGTCCACAGAGCCATGCACATCTATACCCCACCCCCCACCCCACTCAAACCAGCATTCTGTGTGTGTACATGTCGTCCTGTGCATCACTGCCTATCATGTTCTGCAGCAATCACTAAATCTTGATCTTTGCGGTGCAGTAATCACCAAGGCTTGATCTTGGCGGTGCAGTAATCACCAAGGCTTGATACCTGCTGTGCAGTAATCACCAAGGATAGATCTCTGCTGTGCAGTAATCACCAAGGCTTGATCTCTGCTGTGCAGTAATCACCAAGGCTTGATCTCTGCTGTGCAGTAATCACCAAGGCTTGATTTCTGCTGTGCAGTAATCACCAAGGATTGATCTCTGCTGTGCAGTAATCACCAAGGATTGATCTCTGCTGTGCAGTAATCACCAAGGCTTGATTTCTGCTGTGCAGTAATCACCAAGGCTTGATCTCTGCTGTGCAGTAATCACCAAGGCTTGATTTCTGCTGTGCAGTAATCACCAAGGATTGATCTCTGCTGTGCAGTAATCACCAAGGCTTGATCTCTGCTGTGCAGTAATCACCAAGGCTTGATCTCTGCTGTGCAGTAATCACCAAGGATTGATACCTGATGTGCAGTAATCACCAAGGATTGATCTCTGCTGTGCAGTAATCACCAAGGATTGATCTCTGCTGTGCAGTAATCACCAAGGCTTGATTTCTGCTGTGCAGTAATCACCAAGGCTTGATCTCTGCTGTGCAGTAATCACCAAGGCTTGATCTCTGCTGTGCAGTAATCACCAAGGCTTGATCTCTGCTGTGCAGTAATCACCAAGGCTTGATCTCTGCTGTGCAGTAATCACCAAGGCTTGATCTCTGCTGTGCAGTAATCACCAAGGCTTGATCTCTGCTGTGCAGTAATCACCAAGGCTTGATTTCTGCTGTGCAGTAATCACCAAGGCTTGATCTCTGCTGTGCAGCAATATCTCCAAGACTTGATCCCTGCTGTGCAGCAGTTGCCAAGACTTGATCCCTGCAGTGCAGCAATCTCTCCAAGACTTGATCCCTGCAGTGCAGCAATATCTCCAAGACTTGATCCCTGCTGTGCAGCAGTTGCCAAGACTGAATCCCTGCTGTGCAGCAATCTCTCCAAGACTTGATCCCTGCTGTGCAGCAGTTGCCAAGACTTGATCCCTGCAGTGCAGCAATATCTCCAAGACTTGATCCCTGCTGTGCAAAAGTTGCCAAGACTTGATCCCTGCTGTGCAGCAATATCTCCAAGACTTGATCCCTGCTGTGCAGCAATCTCAGAGACTGGATCCCTGCTGTGCAGCAGTTGCTAAGACTTGATCCCTGCTGTGCAGTATTGGCCAAGACTTGATCCCTGCTGTGCAGCAGTTGCTGAGACTTGATCCCTGCTGTGCAGCAATCTCAGAGACTGGATCCCTGCTGTGCAGCAGTTGCTGAGACTTGATCCCTGCTGTGCAGTATTGGCCAAGACTTGATCCCTGCTGTGCAGCAGTTGCTGAGACTTGATCCCTGCTGTGCAGCAATCTCAGAGACTTGATCCCTGCTGTGCAGCAATCTCAGAGATTTGATCCCTGCTATGCAGCAATCTCAGAGATTTGATCCCTGCTGTGCAGTAATCACCAAGGCTTGATCTCTGCTGTGCAGCAATCTCAGAGATTTGATCCCTGCTGTGCAGTAATCACCAAGGCTTGATCTCTGCTGTGCAGCAATCTCAGAGACTTGATCCCTGCTGTGCAGCAATCTCAGAGATTTGATCCCTGCTGTGCAGTAATCACCAAGGCTTGATCTCTGCTGTGCAGCAATCTCAGAGATTTGATCTCTGCTGTGCAGTAATCACCAAGACTTGATCCCTGCTGTGCAGCAATATCTCCAAGGCTTGATACCTGCTGTGCAACAGTTGCCAAGACTGAATCCCTGCTGTGCAGCAATCTCCAAGTCTGGATCCCTGCTGTGCAGCAGTTGCCAAGACTTGATCCCTGCTGTGCAGCAATCTCCAAGACTTGATCCCTGCTGTGCAGCAGTTGTTAAGACTTGATCCCTGCTGTGCAGTATTGGCCAAGACTTGATCCCTGCTGTGCAGCAGTTGCCAAGACTTGATCCCTGCCGTGCAGCAATCTCCAAGACTTGATCCCTGCTGTGCAGCAGTTGCTAAGACTTGATCCCTGCTGTGCAGTATTGGCCAAGACTTGATCCCTGCTGTGCAGCAGTTGCTGAGATTTGATCCCTGCTGTGCAGCAGTTGCTAAGACTTGATCCCTGCTGTGCAGCAATCTCCAAGACTTGATCCCTGCTGTGCAGCAATATCTCCAAGACTTGATACCTGCTGTGCAGCAGTTTGCCAAGACCTGATCCCTGCTGTGCAGCAATCTCCAAGACTTTCATCCCTGCTGCGCAGCAATCTCCAAGATGGCCACAGGTGGTGTCCATATGAGGAGGAAACTGTGGTGTCTATGTGTGGAGGAAACTGTGGTGTCCATGTGTAGAGGAAACTGTATTGTCCATGTGTAGAGGAAACTGTGGTGATCATGTGTAGAGGAAACTGTGGTGACCATGTGGAGAGGAAACTGTGGTGTCCATGTGTGCAAGAAACTGTGGTGTGCATGCACACAAGATACTGTGGTGTCCATGTGTGGAGGAAACTGTGGTGTCCATATACTCAAGAAACTGGTGTCTATGTGTGCAAGAAATGGTGGTGTCCATGAGTGCAACAAACTGTGGTGTCCATGCACACAAGAAACTGTGGTGTCCAAACACACAAGAAGCTGTGGTGTCCATGTACACAAGAAACTGTGGTGTCCATGTGTGCAAGAAACTGTGGTGTCCATGTGTAGAGGAAACTGTGGTGTCCATGGGTGGAGGAAACTGTGGTGTCCATGTGGGGAGGAAACTGTGGTGTCCATACACACACGAAACTGTGGTGTCCATGCACACAAGAAACTGTGGAGTCCATGTGAGGAGGAAACTGTAGTATCCATGTGTAGAGGAAACAATGGTGTCCATGTACACAAGAAACTGTGGTGTCGATATACTCAAGAAACTGTGGTGTCCATGTACACAAGAAACTACCGTATTTGACGGACTACAAGACGCACCTTTCTATAAGCCGCACCCCCTCCTTTAAAAAAAAAAGGGCACAAGCCACGAATAGGCCGCGCCACTTTATTAGCCGCAATCAAAACATGTCAATCAATTAATTGAAACAGCCAGGCACAAAGAATCGCTGGTGAAATCAGTTCCGAGAATGAAAGTAAGAACATCAAAAAAAAGGTGAAAAAGGTTGAAGAAAATATCACACACAAATGCTGCACACATACTGTCTACCATGAACACACATTTCTACCGTTCAATCAGCCTGGTCGGAATCAGATTCTGCGGCAGAGAAGCCTGAGAAGTCACTCTCTTCGCTGTCGGAGATGAAGAGCGCCATGATCTCCTCATCAAGGCAAGCGGAAGTCGAGGCGGTGACGTCATCCTCGGAACTTGAATCGGTCTCGTTCGTGTCGTCTGCTGCAGGTGCCACAATGATCTCGGCTTTGCGAAATCCTTTCGTTATCACTCGAGTAGGAACACGCTGCCAAGCATCCAGGACCCATCGACAGACACACGAAATAGTTGCTCGCCGCATTCGCCCGGTGTTGGTGAACGAGTGCTCCCCTTCTGACATCCATTGCTCCCACAGCAGACGCATGTGTGTTTTAAAGGATCGGTTCACTGTGATGTCGAGGGGTTGCAGGAACTTCGTAGTCCCACCTGGGATGATCGCTGGCACAGGGTTCAGAGACTTGATGGTGTCTTTGATGGCAGTCGTGATGTGGGCCCTCATGCTATCCATAATCAGCATTGACTTTGTTTGGCGAAAAAACCCACAGGGTCGTTTACTGAAGCACTCAGCCAACCAGGCCCGCATCATGGACTCGTCCATCCAACCTTTGGGGTTCACTTTGACGACAACCCCCTTCGGGAATTTTTCTTTCGGCATCGTTTTGCGTTTGAAAATGACCATGGGGGGTAATTTCTTTCCTGAAGCAGTGCAGGCCAATACACAGGTGAAATTAGTTTTTTCGTGTCCTGTTGTACGCAAGTTGACTGATTTCTCTCCCTTTTTGTTAACAGTGCGAGTCAAAGGCATGTCGAAAGAGAGGGGGACCTCATCCATGTTCGTGACGTAGTCTGGACCAATCAAATCTTCTGCCGCTCGCTCGGCAACAAACTCGCGAAACATGTGGAGTTTCTCTTCCAAATCAGCTGGTACTTTCTGGCAAACAGTAGTTTTCGTACGCATGGACAAGCCATGTCGACGCATGAATCGTAAACACCACGAGGGGTTTCCGGTGAAGCTGGTGATCTCCTTTGCTTTTGCCAGCTCCACTGCCTTTAGTCTCGCTTGCACTGTTGAAAGGCCGCGACCATCACTTCTCTGAATTTCAACCCACTCGGCCAGCTCCGTTTCCAACTCGGGCCATCTTGCATTTCGTCCGCGGAAAGCCTTCCTGCTCTTCTTGCATTTTGAAAGTTGTTGGCGAACCGATCGCCATCGTCGCACCATGGATTCATTAATTCCCAACTCGAATGTCAGCACGCCTGTTTCCTTTCTCATCAGCAAGCTTAATCGCCTCCAGTTTGAAAGCTGCATCATACGCGATTCGTTTGGTCTTCGGCATCTTGAAAATGAAAGTTGAAAGACTCGGCAACTGTGTCAGTTGTAAGTGCGGACAAAACAGTGCAACGAAAAAGAATGCGATGAGAAAAAGAATGCAGTGAGTGAGTGACAAAAACAGCTCAGTTTTATTTTACACCAAATCCAGGTGAGTTTTATTCACTAACTGAATGCTGTTCAACTTTAGGTAACGTTTAAGCCGCTTCGTTTTTTAGCTGCATAGCAATGTAATAATAAAAAAAGTTGCGGCTTGTAGTCCGTCAAATACGGTAGTGTTCATGTATGCAAGAAACTGTGGTGTCCATGTGTGGAAAGAACTGTACAGTGAAAACTTCCAGACTCCTGAGCTGCAGACACACTGCGTAATGGCCAGTCACTCTGCAGCTGGAATTCCAGGCAGACACCCAGTTGCACCCACTCCCTTCCATGCGCCTACTGGTCACAAGAGAGCCAGTCCAAGACAACAACCGCATCAACAACTCCCCATGAAACCAACAGACAACTCCCCATGAAACCAACAACAACTCCCCATGAAACCAACAACAACTCCCCATGAAACCAACAACAACTCCCCATGAAACCAACAACAACTCCCCATGAAACCAACAACTCCCCATGAAACCAACAGACAACTCCCCATGAAACCAACAACAACTCCCCATGAAACCAACAACAACTCCCCATGAAACCAACAACTCCCCATGAAACCAACAGACAACTCCCCATGAAACCAACAGACAACTCCCCATGAAACCAACAGACAACTCCCCATGAAACCAACAACAACTCCCCATGAAACCAACAACAACTCCCCATGAAACCAACAACTCCCCATGAAACCAACAGACAACTCCCCATGAAACCAACAGACAACTCCCCATGAAACCAACAACAACTCCCCATGAAACCAACAACAACTCCCCATGAAACCAACAACAACTCCCCATGAAACCAACAGACAACTCCCCATGAAACCAACAGACAACTCCCCATGAAACCAACAGACAACTCCCCATGAAACCAACAGACAACTCCCCACAGGTCAGAGTGCAGCATGCCACACCTCTCTTACCACCGTCTCCTGGACACACGCACCTCTTCAATGACGGATTTCAAACTGAGGAAACTGAAATGTGGAACAGGAGACGTTATTCATCTGTCTTTGTCATTCACTGGTGAAGTGAAAGGTGAACTGTAACTAGTGTAAGTCCTCCACCAAAGTTACACAGTCAGTTGGAGAGGTACATCCAGAATCTGGAAATTACGTCCAAATAAGAAATGCACAAAGTGTTTCACCATTCAATCAGTCATTTTAATGACCAAATAATTTGAGTGTTGGATATCTTTGTGAATGCACAGATCCAATAGTAAATGAAGATTTTAGAGGGTCATTCAGAGACTCCAAAATCCCACCAAACCTACCCATGGACAGGACCCAAAAAGCCCCAATACTTTCATATATATCTCCGTCCAATGGATCCTCCTATCAAACACCAGACAGGAACATCAAGTTATTTCCCAGGCTTCAGACAGCAAGGCAACTGTTCAGGGAAATTCCTCCACGTGAAAATATCCTGGGTGAAACTGTTAAGAGTTAGGCAAAGGTTTGCAGATGTCACCATGAGTGTTACTGCAGCAAGACTATTTCATTACACGGTACAAGTTGCAACAAGGGCACGAACTGTTCACTCTGCATACTCTTCCAGAACAGTTTTCTCATTGGGGCTGAATTTTGTTTGACAAGTGCACAAGTTTCAAGTCCAGTCATTAAGTTCAAATGAACACACTCGAGATCAAAAGTTTATCTCCCTTTTTGGTCATGCGTCCATGCAAGCCAAGGCCAAGCATCAAGCTGTGTAGGCATGACTGCCACCTTTTGAAAATCCCCGAGGCTCTTTTCCAAGTTGCTGAATACAGCTCCTAGTCTGACAAATGGCTGCTACGACAGTCAACTTCGATGTTCTGCTACGACAGTCAACTTCGATGTTCTGCTACGACAGTCAACTTCGATGTTCTGCTACGACAGTCAACTTCGATGTTCTGCTACGACAGTCAACTTCGATGTTCTGCTACGACAGTCAACTTTGATGTTCTGCTACGACAGTCAACTTCAGTGTTTCACTAAGACAGTCCACGTCGCAGTGTTGTTAGGACAGTTGACTTTAGTGTTCTGTTACAAGTCAACTTCAGTGTTCTGTTACGAGTCAACTTCAGTGTTCTGCTGGGACAGTCCACGTCAGTGTTCTGTTAGGACAGTCCACGTCAGTGTTTTGCTAGGACAGTCCACGTCAGTGTTCTGCTAGGACAGTCCATGTCAGTATTTTGCTAGGACAGTCCACGTCAGTGTTCTGCTAGGACAGTCCACGTCAGCGTTCTGTTAGGACAGTCCACGTCAGTGTTCTGTTAGGACAGTCCACGTCAGTGTTCTGTTAGGACAGTCCACGTCAGTGTTCTGCTAGGACAGTCCACGTCAGTATTTTGCTAGGACAGTCCACATCAGTGTTCTGTTAGGACAGTCCACGTCAGTGTTGTGTTAGGACAGTCCACGTCAGTGTTTGCTAGGACAGTCCACATCAATGTTCTGTTAGGACAGTCCACGTCAGTGTTTTGCTAGGACAGTCCACGTCAGTATTTTGCTAGGACAGTCCACGTCAGTGTTCTGCTAGGACAGTCCACGTCAGTGTTCTGCTAGGACAGTCCACGTCAGCGTTCTGTTAGGACAGTCCACATCAGTGTTGTGTTAGGAAACAGTCCACGTGCCAGCGTTCTCTGTTATGGGACACGGTTCCACGTCAGTGTGTTCTGCTAGGACAGTCCACGTCAGCGTTCTGTTAGGACAGTCCACGTCAGTGTTCTGTTACGACAGTCCACGTCAGTGTTGTGTTAGGACAGTCCACGTCAGTGTTCTGTTATAACAGTCCACGTCAGTGTTGTGTGTTGATTGCCTCAGTAGGGATATGCTTGGCCTGCAGGTCAGGTCTCTAGCAAGTCAGCACATTTCTGCAGCCCACCTGCCAACACCGATCTCATGCCAGGCTTTGAATCTCCACAGACCGCGTCCTTTGTGCATCCCATTCTCACTGGGAGGGCAGGTTTCTCCAACCCATCACTGCCGTCTTGGGCCTAGCATTCTCACTGGGAGGGCAGGTTTCTCCACCCCATTCACTTCGCTGTCTCGGGCCTCCTAGCATCTCTCACTGGCGGAGGGCAGGTTTCTCCAAACCCATCCACTGCCCGTTCTGGGGCCTAGCACTTCCTCCACCTGATGCGCGGGGCAGGGGTTTCTCCAACCCCATCACTGCCGTTCTGGGGGCCTAGCATTTCCTCACTGGCGAGGGCAGAGCGTGTCTCCAACCACTCACCTGGCCGTTCTTCGGGCCTTTCGCATTTCTCATCGTGTGGGGGCAGGTTTCTCCAACCCATCACTGCCGTCTTGGGCCTAGCATTCTCACTGGGGGGGCAGGTTTATCCAACCCATCACTGCTGTCTTGGGCAGGCTGGGTGTTCAAAGACAACGGCACCCTGCCTTGCTTGGCAACTGTCTGCCAGGTCACGCGAGCATGCTGCTCTCAAGCTCATGGCAAAGGCAGACATGGCTTCCAGTGTCTTTGACAACACCACCTTCACGCCACATGTCTGGCACCGCGCGACTTCTGTTAGCATCAGTCCCTTGGACCAACACCTGGAAATGATTTCAGTCCAAAGAAAACTTTTTTTAGAAAAGAGGGATTGTCGGTGGTCAGTTGGAATCTCTGAACGAGACTTGGATTTGGTTGTTTCTGGTAAATCTTCTTTGAACCAATAATCATTGGAGATTTTAAAATCAAATTCCTGACTGGGAAACCAACAACATGACACAATATGCATTTCCTTTCTTGGCCCCCAGCAGTGAAGAGAGACAGGGTTACACACCACAACACTGTGTCCTGTTTTACCTTCATCAGCGTGGCTCCCATCTGGGCGGGAGACATGGTGACCTCCACACCTGCTGACCTCAGCGCCTCAATCTTCTGCTCGGCGCCGCCCTTGCCTCCTGCAATGATGGCACCAGCATGTCCCATCCTGCGACCTGGGGGCGCGGTCAGCCCCGCAATGAAGGACACCACAGGCTTCCTGTGGGAACCCTGCAACAAGCAGACAGACAGACAGAATGAAAGAATGCATGGGGCTTCACAGCCTCTCATCCTTTGCAGGCTACGCAAGGCAATCGATCCCGACAATCTCTAGAGCTCCTGGGAGTAAGGGCCTACATTTCCCAAGCTATTCAACTTTCACAAATCAAGCAGGTAGAGGCGGTGGGTCAACTCTTACCCCTAACCCACAGGGGATCAACTCTTACCCCCAACCCACAGGGGGTCTACTCTTACCGCAAACACACAAGGGGGTTTACTCTTACCCCAACACACAGGGGGTCTACTCTTACCCCAACGCACAGGGGGTCTACTCTTACCCCAACACACAGGGGATCAACTCTTACCCCCAACCCACAGGGGGTCTACTCTTNNNCAAGGACAACACACAGCCAGCAAGGACAACACACAGCCAGCAAGGACAACACACAGCCAGCAAGGACAACACACAGCCAGCAAGGACAACACACAGCCAGCAAGGACAACACACAGCCAGCAAGGACAACACACAGCCAGCAAGGACAACACACAGCAAGGACAACACACAGCAAGGACAACACACAGCCAGCAAGGACAACACACAGCAAGGACAACACACAGCAAGGACAACACACAGCCAGCAAGGACAACACACAGCAAGGACAACACACAGCCAGCAAGGACAACACACAGCCAGCAAGGACAACACACAGCCAGCAAGGACAACACACAGCCAGCAAGGACAACACACAGCCAGCAAGGACAACACACAGCCAGCAAGGACAACACACAGCCAGCAAGGACAACACACAGCCAAGGACAACACACAGCAAGGACAACACACAGCCAGCAAGGACAACACACAGCCAGCAAGGACAACACACAGCCAGCAAGGACAACACACAGCCAGCAAGGACAACACACAGCCAGCAAGGACAACACACAGCCAGCAAGGACAACACACAGCCAGCAAGGACAACACACAGCCAGCAAGGACAACACACAGCCAGCAAGGACAACACACAGCCAGCAAGGACAACACACAGCAAGGACAACACACAGCCAGCAAGGACAACACACAGCAAGGACAACACACAGCCAGCAAGGACAACACACAGCCAGCAAGGACAACACACAGCCAGCAAGGACAACACACAGCAAGGACAACACACAGCAAGGACAACACACAGCCAGCAAGGACAACACACAGCAAGGACAACACACAGCCAGCAAGGACAACACACAGCAAGGACAACACACAGCCAGCAAGGACAACACACAGCCAGCAAGGACAACACACAGCCAGCAAGGACAACACACAGCAAGGACAACACACAGCCAGCAAGGACAACACACAGCCAGCAAGGACAACACACAGCCAGCAAGGACAACACACAGCAAGGACAACACACAGCAAGGACAACACACAGCCAGCAAGGACAACACACAGCAAGGACAACACACAGCCAGCAAGGACAACACACAGCCAGCAAGGACAACACACAGCAAGGACAACACACAGCAAGGACAACACACAGCAAGGACAACACACAGCAAGGACAACACACAGCAAGGACAACACACAGCCAGCAAGGACAACACACAGCCAGCAAGGACAACACACAGCCAGCAAGGACAACACACAGCAAGGACAACACACAGCCAGCAAGGACAACACACAGCAAGGACAACACACAGCAAGGACAACACACAGCAAGGACAACACACAGCCAGCAAGGACAACACACAGCAAGGACAACACACAGCAAGGACAACACACAGCAAGGACAACACACAGCAAGGACAACACACAGCAAGGACAACACACAGCAAGGACAACACACAGCAAGGACAACACACAGCAAGGACAACACACAGCCAGCAAGGACAACACACAGCAAGGACAACACACAGCCAGCAAGGACAACACACAGCAAGGACAACACACAGCAAGGACAACACACAGCCAGCAAGGACAACACACAGCAAGGACAACACACAGCAAGGACAACACACAGCCAGCAAGGACAACACACAGCCAGCAAGGACAACACACAGCAAGGACAACACACAGCAAGGACAACACACAGCCAGCAAGGACAACACACAGCCAGCAAGGACAACACACAGCCAGCAAGGACAACACACAGCCAGCAAGGACAACACACAGCAAGGACAACACACAGCCAGCAAGGACAACACACAGCCAGCAAGGACAACACACAGCAAGGACAACACACAGCAAGGACAACACACAGCAAGGACAACACACAGCCAGCAAGGACAACACACAGCCAGCAAGGACAACACACAGCAGCAAGGACAACACACAGCAAGGACAACACACAGCAAGGACAACACACAGCAAGGACAACACACAGCAAGGACAACACACAGCCAGCAAGGACAACACACAGCCAGCAAGGACAACACACAGCCAGCAAGGACAACACACAGCAAGGACAACACACAGCAAGGACAACACACAGCCAGCAAGGACAACACACAGCAAGGACAACACACAGCAAGGACAACACACAGCAAGGACAACACACAGCAAGGACAACACACAGCAAGGACAACACACAGCCAGCAAGGACAACACACAGCAAGGACAACACACAGCCAGCAAGGACAACACACAGCAAGGACAACACACAGCCAGCAAGGACAACACACAGCAAGGACAACACACAGCCAGCAAGGACAACACACAGCCAGCAAGGACAACACACAGCCAGCAAGGACAACACACAGCAAGGACAACACACAGCAAGGACAACACACAGCCAGCAAGGACAACACACAGCCAGCAAGGACAACACACAGCAAGGACAACACACAGCCAGCAAGGACAACACACAGCAAGGACAACACACAGCCAGCAAGGACAACACACAGCAGCAAGGACAACACACAGCCAGCAAGGGCAACACAGCAGTAAGGGCAACACAGTCAGCAAGGACAACACACAGATAGCAAGGACAACACACAGATAGCAAGGACAACACACAGCAAGGACAACACACAGCAAGGACAACACACAGCCAGCAAGGACAACACACAGCAAGGACAACACACAGCAAGGACAACACACAGCCAGCAAGGACAACACACAGCCAGCAAGGACAACACACAGCCAGCAAGGACAACACACAGCAAGCAAGGACAACACACAGCAGCAAGGACAACACACAGCCAGCAAGGACAACACACAGCCAGCAAGGACAACACACAGCAAGGACAACACACAGCCAGCAAGGACAACACACAGCCAGCAAGGACAACACACAGCCAGCAAGGACAACACACAGCCAGCAAGGACAACACACAGCAAGGACAACACACAGCAAGGACAACACACAGCCAGCAAGGACAACACACAGCCAGCAAGGACAACACACAGCAAGGACAACACACAGCAAGGACAACACACAGCAAGGACAACACACAGCAAGGACAACACACAGCAAGGACAACACACAGCCAGCAAGGACAACACACAGCAAGGACAACACACAGCCAGCAAGGACAACACACAGCAAGGACAACACACAGCCAGCAAGGACAACACACAGCAAGGACAACACACAGCAAGGACAACACACAGCAAGGACAACACACAGCCAGCAAGGACAACACACAGCAAGGACAACACACAGCAAGGACAACACACAGCAAGGACAACACACAGCAAGGACAACACACAGCAGCAAGGACAACACACAGCCAGCAAGGACAACACACAGCAAGGACAACACACAGCAAGGACAACACACAGCCAGCAAGGACAACACACAGATAGCAAGGACAACACACAGCAAGGACAACACACAGCAAGGACAACACACAGCAAGGACAACACACAGCCAGCAAGGACAACACACACAGCAAGGACAACACACAGCAAGGACAACACACAGCAAGGACAACACACAGCAAGGACAACACACAGCCAGCAAGGACAACACACAGCAAGGACAACACACAGCAAGGACAACACACAGCCAGCAAGGACAACACACAGCCAGCAAGGACAACACACAGCAAGGACAACACACAGCAAGGACAACACACAGCCAGCAAGGACAACACACAGCCAGCAAGGACAACACACAGCAAGGACAACACACAGCAAGGACAACACACAGCAAGGACAACACACAGCAAGGACAACACACAGCCAGCAAGGACAACACACAGCAAGGACAACACACAGCAAGGACAACACACAGCAAGGACAACACACAGCAAGGACAACACACAGCAAGGACAACACACAGCCAGCAAGGACAACACACAGCCAGCAAGGACAACACACAGCAAGGACAACACACAGCAAGGACAACACACAGCAAGGACAACACACAGCAAGGACAACACACAGCAAGGACAACACACAGCAAGGACAACACACAGCAAGGACAACACACAGCAAGGACAACACACAGCCAGCAAGGACAACACACAGCCAGCAAGGACAACACACAGCAAGGACAACACACAGCCAGCAAGGACAACACACAGCAGCAAGGACAACACACAGCAAGGACAACACACAGCAAGGACAACACACAGCCAGCAAGGACAACACACAGCAAGGACAACACACAGCAAGGACAACACACAGCAAGGACAACACACAGCCAGCAAGGACAACACACAGCAAGGACAACACACAGCCAGCAAGGACAACACACAGCCAGCAAGGACAACACACAGCAAGGACAACACACAGCAAGGACAACACACAGCAAGGACAACACACAGCAAGGACAACACACAGCAAGGACAACACACAGCAAGGACAACACACAGCAAGGACAACACACAGCCAGCAAGGACAACACACAGCAAGGACAACACACAGCCAGCAAGGACAACACACAGCAAGGACAACACACAGCAAGGACAACACACAGCAAGGACAACACACAGCAGCAAGGACAACACACAGCAAGGACAACACACAGCAAGGACAACACACAGCCAGCAAGGACAACACACAGCCAGCAAGGACAACACACAGCAAGGACAACACACAGCCAGCAAGGACAACACACAGCCAGCAAGGACAACACACAGCAAGGACAACACACAGCAAGGACAACACACAGCAAGGACAACACACAGCAAGGACAACACACAGCAAGGACAACACACAGCAAGGACAACACACAGCCAGCAAGGACAACACACAGCCAGCAAGGACAACACACAGCAAGGACAACACACAGCAAGGACAACACACAGCAAGGACAACACACAGCCAGCAAGGACAACACACAGCAAGGACAACACACAGCAAGGACAACACACAGCAAGGACAACACACAGCAAGGACAACACACAGCCAGCAAGGACAACACACAGCCAGCAAGGACAACACACAGCAAGGACAACACACAGCAAGGACAACACACAGCAAGGACAACACACATCAAGGACAACACACATCAAGGACAACACACAGCAAGGACAACACACAGCAAGAACAACACACAGCAAGGACAACACACAGCAAGGACAACACACAGCAAGGACAACACACAGCCAGCAACGACAACACACACACAGCAAGTACAACATAAACTTTACAGCACTTTGTAAAACTCTACAGTATCTTTACAGCACCACAACACCCCAGCAAAATCCCACCTTCGGTGTCTGGGTCTGCAAGAAAGCACTCCAGGCAATCAATGAAGTTGGTGCCGTTGAAGGGGTCGCCCCCGATGCCCACACACAGCGACTGTCCGAGCCCCACCTGCGTAGTCTGGTGCACCGCTTCGTACGTCAGGGTACCTGATCTGGACACAATGCCTGGAACATGGCAACACACACTCAGAGATGCTCTGTGTGTGTTAGCATTTATGTGTGTTTGCATGTCTGTGTGTGTGTGTGTGTGTGTATGTGTTTGAATTGTGTGTGTGTGTGTGTGTGTTTGCATTATGTGTGTGTGCATGTCTGTGTGTGTGTTTGTATTATGTGTGTGTTTGTGTGCATGCTCTGCATTATGCATGCGTTTTTGTCTCTGTGTGTGTGTGTGTGTGTGTGTGTGTGTTTTGTTTTGAGTGGAGGTATTTTAATTCCCAGTGGAGATTCTGTATTTGTGTGCTTCATAGTGGACATGTAAACACATAGAAGCCAGCCAGGCCTCAAATAACTTTTTTTTTAAGGAAACCAGCCATGCCTTGAAAATTAGTATGGATTACGTTGAGACCATCAATTGGTCTGTATAAAATTTCATTAGCATAGCTTTCATATTTGCTGAGTTATTATTTATTTTCTATTAATCCGTTTTTGTATGCCATGTCCCCCCTTAAGATCTTCACTGGAGACTGCAAGCCCACTGATCCATGTGGGAAACCTATACTCACACCATTGGTCCATTTGGGAGACCTCGCTGCCAGCCCATTGGTTCATTTGGGAAAATGCTACTCAAGACTGGAGAAAGAGATAAAGCACTCCACCTTTCTCTCTCCCCCATTATTAATTATTAAAGTTATTCTTGTAATGAAACCTCCCCACTTATCTTCTTTGTAGTGTCCTGTTCACCCTTGATAGCATGGAAGGTGAGTGAACGTTGCAGGATGGTATTGAGTAACCCAGAGACAACCTCTCAAGTGAGAAAACTTGAATCCCCTCATGTAACAGCTTGCATTATGTGTGAGCGTGTGTGTGTGTATCTGTGCATGTGTGTTTGCAGTGTGTGTGCATGTGTTTGCATTCTGTTTGTGTTTGCATTATGTATGTGTGCTGTGTGTGTGCATGTGTGTGTGTGTGCATGTGTGTATGTGTGTGTGTGTGTGTGCACGTGTAAATTATGTGTGTGTGTGTGTGTGTGTGTGTGTGTGTGTGTGTGTGTGTGTGTGTGTGTGTGTGTTTGCATTGTGCAAGTGTGTATGTGTGTGTGGTTGCAGTGTGTGTGTGTGTGTTTTGTGTGTGTGTGTGTGTTTTGTGTGTGTGTGTGTGTATGTGTGTGTATCTGTGCGTGTTTGCAGTGTGTGTGTGTGTGTGTGTGTGTGTGTGTATCTGTGCATGTTTGCATTGTGTGTGTGTGTGTGTCTGTGCATGTATGTTTGCATTGTGTGTGTGCGTGTTTGCATCATGTGTGTGTGCATGTCTCTGCGTGTTTGTGTGTGTGAGACAGAGAGAGAGGCAAGGTGACAGAGAGACACACCTATCTGCCCTTTCTGACAAGAGATTCAAGATGACAGAGAGACAAGATAACAGAGAGGCAAGATGACAGAGAGGCAAGATGACAGAGAGGCAAGATGACAGAGAGACAAGATGACAGAGAGGCAAGATGACAGAGAGACAAGATGACAGAGAGGCAAGAGAGACAAGACGACAGAGAGGCAAGATGACAGAGAGACAAGATGACAGAGAGACAAGACGACAGAGAGGCAAGACGACAGAGAGGCAAGACGACAGAGAGGCAAGATGACAGAGAGACAAGATGACAGAGAGACAAGATGAAAGAGAGGCAAGATGACAGAGATGCAAGATGACAGAGAGACAAGACGACAGAGAGGCAAGATGACAGAGAGGCAAGATGACAGAGAGACAACATAACAGAGAGAAAAGATTACAGAGAGACAAGATAACAGAGAGACAAGATGACAGAGAGACAAGACGTCAGAGAGGCAAGATGACAGAGAGGCAAGACGACAGAGAGGCAAGACGACAGAGAGGCAAGACGACAGAGAGGCAAGATGACAGAGAGACAAGATGACAGAGAGACAAGATGACAGAGAGGCAAGATGACAGAGAGACAAGACGACAGAGAGACAAGACGACAGAGAGACAAGACGACAGAGAGGCAAGATGACAGAGAGGCAAGATGACAGAGAGGCAAGATGACAGAGAGGCAAGATGACAGAGAGGCAAGATGACAGAGAGACAAGACGTCAGAGAGGCAAGATGACAGAGAGGCAAGATGACAGAGAGACAAGATGACAGAGATGAAAGATGACAGAGAGAGGCAAGATGACAGAGAGGCAAGATGACAGAGACGCAAGATGACAGAGAGGCAAGATGACAGAGAGAGGCAAGATGACAGAGAGGCAAGATGACAGAGAGGCAAGATGACAGAGAGGCAAGATGACAGAGATGCAAGATGACAGAGAGAGGCAAGATGACAGAGAGGCAAGATGACAGAGAGACAAGATGACAGAGATGCAAGATGACAGAGAGAGGCAAGATGACAGAGAGGCAAGATGACAGAGAGGCAAGATGACAGAGAGGCAAGATGACAGAGAGGCAAAATGACAGAGACGCAAGATGACAGAGAGGCAAGATGACAGAGAGACAAGATGACAGAGAGACAAGATGACAGAGAGACAAGATGACAGAGAGACAAGATGACAGAGAGACAAGATGACAGAGAGACAGAATGACAGAGAGACAGACTGTCAGAGAGACAAGATGACAGAGAGACAGAATGAGAGAGAGACAGAATGACAGAGAGCAAGATGACAGAGAGACAGAGAGAGAGCAGTGAGACAAGATGACAGAGAGACAAGATGACAGAGAGACAAGATGACAGAGAGACAAGATGACAGAGAGACAAGATGACAGAGAGGCAAGATGACAGAGAGACAAGATGACAGAGAGACAAGATGACAGAGAGACAAGACGACAGAGAGAAGACGACAGAGAGGCAAGACGACAGAGAGACAAGATGACAGAGACGCAAGATGATAGAGAGACAAGATGACAGAGAGACAAGATGACAGAGAGACAAGATGACAGAGAGGCAAGAGAGGCAAGACGACAGAGAGACAAGATGACAGAGAGACAAGACGACAGAGAGACAAGATGACAGAGAGACAAGATGACAGAGAGACAAGATGACAGAGAGACAAGACGACAGAGGCAAGATGACAGAGAGGCAAGATGACAGAGAGACAAGATGACAGAGAGACAAGATGACAGAGAGACAAGACGACAGAGAGACAAGAGAGACAAGATGACAGAGAGACAAGACGACAGAGAGGCAAGATGACAGAGAGGCAAGATGACAGAGAGGCAAGATGACAGAGAGGCAAGATGACAGAGAGACAAGATGACAGAGAGGCAAGACGACAGAGAGGCAAGATGACAGAGAGGCAAGATGACAGAGAGGCAAGATGACAGAGAGAGGCAAGATGACAGAGAGGCAAGATGACAGAGAGGCAAGATGACAGAGAGACAAGATGACAGAGAGACAAGATGACAGAGAGGCAAGATGACAGAGAGACAAGACGACAGAGAGGCAAGATGACAGAGAGGCAAGATGACAGAGAGGCAAGATGACAGAGAGGCAAGATGACAGAGAGACAAGATGACAGAGAGACAAGATGACACAGAGACAAGACGACAGAGAGACAAGATGACAGAGAGGCAAGAGAGACAAGATGACAGAGAGACAAGATGACAGAGAGACAAGATGACAGAGAGACAAGATGACAGAGAGGCAAGATGCAGAGAGACAAGATGACAGAGAGGCAAGATGACAGAGAGGCAAGATGACAGAGAGACAAGATGACAGAGAGACAAAATGACAGAGAGACAAGATGACAGAGAGGCAAGATGACAGAGAGGCAAGATGACAGAGAGACAAGACGACAGAGAGACAAGATGACAGAGAGACAAGATGACAGAGAGACAAGATGACAGAGAGGCAAGATGACAGAGAGGCAAGATGACAGAGAGACAAGATGACAGAGAGACAAGATGACAGAGAGACAAGATGACAGAGAGGCAAGATGACAGAGAGACAAGATGACAGAGAGACAAGATGACAGAGAGGCAAGACGACAGAGAGACAAGATGACAGAGAGACAAGATGACAGACAAGATGACAGAGAGACAAGATGACAGAGAGGCAAGACGACAGAGAGACAAGATGACAGAGAGACAAGATGACAGACAAGATGACAGAGAGGCAAGATGACAGAGAGACAAGATGACAGAGAGACAAGATGACAGAGAGAGGCAAGATGACAGAGAGACAAGACGACAGAGAGGCAAGATGACAGAGAGGCAAGATGACAGAGAGACAATATGACAGAGAGGCAAGATGACAGAGAGAGGCAAGATGACAGAGAGGCAAGACGACAGAGAGGCAAGACGACAGAGAGACAAGATGACACAAAGACAAGATGACAAAGAGACAAGATGACAGAGAGGCAAGATGACAGAGAGACAAGATGACAGAGAGGCAAGATGACAGAGAGACAAGATGACAGAGAGACAAGATGACAGAGAGGCAAGATGACAGAGAGGCAAGATGAGAGAGGCAAGAGAGACAAGATGACAGAGAGACAAGATGACAGAGAGACAAGATGACAGAGAGACAAGATGACAGAGAGGCAAGATGACAGAGAGACAAGATGACAGAGAGACAAGATGACAGAGAGACAAGATGACAGAGAGGCAAGATGACAGAGAGGCAAGATGACAGAGAGGCAAGAGAGGCAAGATGACAGAGACAAGATGACAGATAGACAAGATGACAGAGAGACAAGATGACAGAGAGGCAAGAGAGGCAAAATGACAGAGAGACAAGATGACAGAGAGACAAGATGACAGAGAGGCAAGATGACAGAGAGACAAGATGACAGAGAGACAAGATGACAGAGAGGCAAGAGAGGCAAGATGACAGAGAGACAAGATGACAGAGAGGCAAGACGACAGAGAGGCAAGATGACAGAGAGGCAAGAGAGGCAAGACGACAAAGAGGCAAGACGACAGAGAGGCAAGAGAGGCAAGATAACAGAGAGACAAAATGACAGAGAGGCAAGATGACAGAGAGGCAAGATGACAGAGAGGCAAGACGACAGAGAGGCAAGATGACAGAGAGGCAAGATGACAGAGAGGCAAGATGACAGAGAGACAAGATGACAGAGAGACAAGATGACAGAGGGGCAAGATGACAGAGAGGCAAGATGACAGAGAGGCAAGATGACAGAGAGACAAGATGACAGAGAGGCAAGATGACAGAGAGGCAAGATGACAGAGAGACAAGATGAGAGAGAGACAAGACGACAGAGAGGCAAGACAACAGAGAGACAAGATGACAGAGAGGCAAGATGACAGAGAGACAAGATGACAGAGAGGCAAGAGAGGCAAGATGACAGAGAGACAAGATGACAGAGAGGCAAGAGAGGCAAGATGACAGAGAGACAAGATGACAGAGAGACAAGATGACAGAGAGACAAGACGACAGAGAGGCAAGATGACAGAGAGGCAAGATGATAGAGAGACAAGATGACAGAGAGACAAGATGACAGAGAGGCAAGATAACAGAGAGGCAAGATGACAGAGAGGCAAGAGAGGCAAGATGACAGAGACAAGATGACAGATAGACAAGATGACAGAGAGACAAGATGACAGAGAGGCAAGAGAGGCAAAATGACAGAAAGACAAGATGACAGAGAGACAAGATGACAGAGAGGCAAGATTACAGAGAGGCAAGATGACAGAGAGGCAAGATGACAGAGAGACAAGATGACAGAGAGACAAAATGACAGAGAGACAAGATGACAGAGAGGCAAGATGACAGTGAGACAAGATGACAGAGAGACAAGATGACAGAGAGGCAAGACGACAGAGAGACAAGATGACAGAGAGACAAGATGACAGACAAGATGACAGAGAGACAAGATGACAGAGAGGCAAGACGACAGAGAGACAAGATGACAGAGAGACAAGATGACAGACAAGATGACAGAGAGGCAAGATGACAGAGAGACAAGATGACAGAGAGACAAGATGACAGAGAGGCAAGATGACAGAGAGACAAGATGACAGAGAGGCAAGATGACAGAGAGGCAAGATGACAGAGAGACAAGATGACAGAGAGGCAAGATGACAGAGAGAGGCAAGATGACAGAGAGGCAAGACGACAGAGAGGCAAGACGACAGAGAGACAAGATGACACAAAGACAAGATGACAAAGAGACAAGATGACAGAGAGGCAAGATGACAGAGAGACAAGATGACAGAGAGACAAGATGACAGAGAGACAAGATGACAGAGAGACAAGATGACAGAGAGGCAAGATGACAGAGAGGCAAGATGAGAGAGGCAAGAGAGACAAGATGACAGAGAGACAAGATGACAGAGAGACAAGATGACAGAGAGACAAGATGACAGAGAGGCAAGATGACAGAGACAAGATGACAGAGAGACAAGATGACAGAGAGACAAGATGACAGAGAGGCAAGATGACAGAGAGGCAAGATGACAGAGAGGCAAGAGAGGCAAGATGACAGAGACAAGATGACAGATAGACAAGATGACAGAGAGACAAGATGACAGAGAGGCAAGAGAGGCAAAATGACAGAGAGACAAGATGACAGAGAGACAAGATGACAGAGAGGCAAGATGACAGAGAGACAAGATGACAGAGAGACAAGATGACAGAGAGGCAAGAGAGGCAAGATGACAGAGAGACAAGATGACAGAGAGGCAAGACGACAGAGAGGCAAGATGACAGAGAGGCAAGAGAGGCAAGACGACAAAGAGGCAAGACGACAGAGAGGCAAGAGAGGCAAGATGACAGAGAGGCAAGATGACAGAGAGGCAAGATGACAGAGAGGCAAGACGACAGAGAGGCAAGATGACAGAGAGGCAAGATGACAGAGAGGCAAGATGACAGAGAGACAAGATGACAGAGAGACAAGATGACAGAGGGGCAAGTTGACAGAGAGGCAAGATGACAGAGAGGCAAGATGACAGAGAGACAAGATGACAGAGAGGCAAGATGACAGAGAGGCAAGATGACAGAGAGGCAAGAGAGGCAAGATGACAGAGAGACAAGATGACAGAGAGACAAGACGACAGAGAGGCAAGACAACAGAGAGACAAGATGACAGAGAGGCAAGATGACAGAGAGACAAGATGACAGAGAGGCAAGAGAGGCAAGATGACAGAGAGACAAGATGACAGAGAGGCAAGATGACAGAGAGACAAGATGACAGAGAGACAAGATGACAGAGAGGCAAGAGAGGCAAGATCACAGAGAGACAAGATGACAGACAGACAAGATGACAGAGAGGCAAGACGACAGAGAGGCAAGATGACAGAGAGGCAAGATGACAGAGAGGCAAGAGAGGCAAGATGACAGAGAGACAAGATGACAGAGAGACAAGATGACAGAGAGGCAAGAGAGGCAAGATGACAGAGAGACAAGATGACAGAGAGACAAGATAACAGAGAGACAAGATAACAGAGAGGCAAGATGACAGAGAGGCAAGACGACAGAGAGGCAAGATGACAGAGAGGCAAGATGACAGAGAGGCAAGAGAGGCAAGATGACAGAGAGACAAGATGACAGAGAGACAAGATGACAGAGAGGCAAGACGACAGAGAGGCAAGATGACAGAGAGACAAGATGACAGAGAGACAAGATGACAGAGAGACAAGATGACAGAGAGACAAGATGACAGAGAGGCAAGATGACAGAGAGACAAGATGACAGAGAGGCAAGATGACAGAGAGGCAAGATGACAGAGAGGCAAGATGACAGAGAGACAAGATGACAGAGAGACAAGATGACAGAGAGGCAAGATGACAGAGAGGCAAGATGACAGAGAGACAAGATGACAGAGAGGCAAGAGAGGCAAGATGACAGAGAGGCAAGACGACAGAGAGGCAAGATGACAGAGAGACAAGATGACAGAGAGGCAAGATGACAGAGAGGCAAGATGACAGAGAGACAAGATGACAGAGAGACAAGATGACAGAGAGACAAGATGACAGAGAGACAAGATGACAGAGAGACAAGATGACAGAGAGACAAGATGACAGAGAGACAAGATGACAGAGAGACAAAATGACAGAGAGGCAAGATGACAGAGAGACAAGATGACAGAGAGACAAGATGACAGAGAGACAAGATGACAGAGAGACAAGATGACAGAGAGGCAAGATGACAGAGAGACAAGATGACAGAGAGACAAGATGACAGAGAGGCAAGACGACAGAGAGGCAAGATGACAGAGAGGCAAGACGACAGAGAGGCAAGATGACAGAGAGGCAAGATGACAGAGATTCAAGATGACAGAGAGGTAAGATGACAGAGAGGCAAGACGACAGAGAGACAAGATGACAGAGAGACAAGATGACAGAGAGACAAGATGACAGAGAGACAAGATGACAGAGAGACAAGATGACAGAGAGACAAGATGACAGAGAGACAAGATGACAGAGAGACAAGATGACAGAGAGGCAAGAGAGACAAGATGACAGAGAGACAAGATGACAGAGAGACAAGATGACAGAGAGACAAGATGACAGAGAGACAAGATGACAGAGAGACAAGATGACAGAGAGACAAGATGACAGAGAGACAAGATGACAGAGAGACAAGATGACAGAGAGACAAGATGACAGAGACAAGATGACAGAGAGACAAGATGACAGAGAGACAAGATGACAGAGAGGCAAGATGACAGAGAGACAAGATGACAGAGAGACAAGATGACAGAGAGGCAAGAGAGGCAAGACGACAGAGAGGCAAGATGACAGAGAGGCAAGACGACAGAGAGGCAAGATGACAGAGAGGCAAGATGACAGAGATTCAAGATGACAGAGAGGTAAGATGACAGAGAGGCAAGACGACAGAGAGACAAGATGACAGAGAGGCAAGAGGACAGAGAGGCAAGATGACAGAGAGACAAGATGACAGAGAGACAAGATGACAGAGAGACAAGATGACAGAGAGGCAAGATGACAGAGAGGGAAGACGACAGAGATGCAAGACGACAGAGAGGCAAGATGACAGAGATTCAAGATGACAGAGAGGTAAGATGACAGAGAGGCAAGATGACAGAGATGCAAGACGACAGAGAGGCAAGATGACAGAGAGGCAAGATGACAGAGAGGTAAGATGACAGAGAGGTAAGATGACAGAGAGGCAAGATGACAGAGAGGCAAGATGACAGAGAGGTAAGATGACAGAGAGGCAAGATGACAGAGATGCAAGACGACAGAGAGGCAAGATGACAGAGAGGCAAGATGACAGAGAGGTAAGATGACAAAGAGGTAAGATGACAGAGAGGCAAGATGACAGAGAGGCAAGATGACAGAGAGGCAAGATGACAGAGACACACCTATCCGTCCTTTCTGATGGATGTGGCCTGGCATGATCCCGATCTTGCACTCTCCAGGCTGGGGGGAAAGAGAGAGATTTAGAAAACCTTTTATGGACGGCATCACGACTCAATGGAAAAGATAAAGGTAGCATTTATGTTCCTCTGTAAAGTATCCTGCATCATCCAGTGTATTGTGGTCCTCTGTAGAGTGTCCTGCATCATCCAATGTATTGTGGTCCTCTATAGAGTGTCCTGCATCATCCAGTGTATTGTGGTCCTCTGTAGAGTGTCCTGCATCATCCAGTGTATTGTGGTCCTCTGTAGAGTGTCCTGCATTATCCAGTGTATTGTGGTCCTCTGTAGAGTGTCCTACATCATCCAGTGTATTGTGGTCCTCTGTGGAGTGTCCTGCATCAACCAGTGTATTGTGATTCTCTGTAGAGTGTCCTGCATTATCCAGTGTATTGTGGTCCTCTGTAGAGTGCCCTGCATCAACCAATGTATTGTGGTCCTCTGTAGAGTGCCCTGCAACATCCAGTATATTGTGGTCCTCTGTAGAGTGTCCTGCAACATTCGGTGTATTGTGGTCCTCTGTAGAGTGTCCTGCATCATCCAGTGCATTGTGGTCCTCTGTAGAGTGTCCTGCATCATCCAGTGTATTGTGGTCTTCTGTGGAGTGTCCTGCATCAACCAGTGTATTGTGATTCTCTGTAGAGTGTCCTGCATCATCCAGTGTATTGTGATCCTCTGTAGAGTGTCCTGCATCATCCAGTGTATTGTGGTCCTCTGTAGAGTGTCCTGCATCATCCAGTGTATTGTGGTCCTCTGTAGAGTGTCCTGCATCATCCAGTGTATTGTGGTCCTCTGTTGAGTGTCCTGCATCATCCAGTGTATTGTGATTCTCTGTTGAGTGTCCTGCATCATCCAGTATATTGTGGTCCTCTGTAGAGTGTCCTGCAACATTCGGTGTATTGTGGTCCTCTGTAGAGTGTCCTGCATCATCCAGTGTATTGTGATTCTCTGTAGAGTGTCCTGCATCATCCAGTGTATTGTGGTCCTCTGTAGAGTGTCCTGCATCATCCAGTGTATTGTGATTCTCTGTAGAATGTCCTGCATCATCCAGTGTATTGTGGTCCTCTGTAGAGTGTCCTGCATCATCCAGTGTATTGTGGTCCTCTGTAGAGTGTCCTGCATTATCCAGTGTATTGTGGTCCTCTGTAGAGTGTCCTACATCATCCAGTGTATTGTGGTCCTCTGTGGAGTGTCCTGCATCAACCAGTGTATTGTGATTCTCTGTAGAGTGTCCTGCATTATCCAGTGTATTGTGGTCCTCTGTAGAGTGCCCTGCATCAACCAATGTATTGTGGTCCTCTGTAGAGTGCCCTGCAACATCCAGTATATTGTGGTCCTCTGTAGAGTGTCCTGCAACATTCGGTGTATTGTGGTCCTCTGTAGAGTGTCCTGCATCATCCAGTGTATTGTGGTTCTCTGAAGAGTGTCCTGCATCAACCAGTGTATTGTGATTCTCTGTAGAGTGTCCTGCATTATCCAGTGTATTGTGGTCCTCTGTAGAGTGTCCTGCATCAACCAGTGTATTGTGGTCCTCTGTAGAGTGTCCTGCATCATCCAGTGTATTGTGGTCCTCTGTTGAGTATCCTGCATCATCTGGTGCATCAGTCCACCCTCAGCATCTACTCCATTAATTGTTTTCAGTATGAAATATATCACACAAACCTCTTGGTAGACACCCACCAGGAAATGAATACAGCCTGCTCCAAGTATGAGAAGGTTTAGCAAAACCTGAACCATTTACAACTGGAGTGAGATCCATTTACAACTCAAGTGAGATCCATTTACAACTCGAGTGAGACCCATTTATAACTTGAGTGAGATCCATTGACAACTCAAGTGAGATCCATTGACAACTGGACTGAAATCCATTGACAACTGGAGTGAGATCCATTGACAACTGGAGTGAGATCCATTGACCAATGGAGTGAGATCCATTGACATCTGGAGTGAGATCCATTGACAACTCAAGTGAGATTCGTTTACAACTCCAGTGAGATCCATTGACAAATGGAGTGAGATCCATTGACGTCTGAAGTGACAGAAACATGTCTGTCTCCCTCTGAGCTGCAGACCTGACTCCCCCGCCATCCAAGGCCCCAGTCTCACCTTGATGATGCCGGGGCAGTTGGGGCCGATGAGGCGCGAGCTGCTCTGACGCACCAACTTGTGCTTGACACGCACCATATCTTGCTGCGGGATTCCCTCTGTGATGCACACAATCAGCGGCATCTCCGCCTCAATGGCCTCCAAGACCGCAGCCGCTGCTCCAGCTGGTGGCACGAAAATGACGCTGGCAGTGGCTCCAGTCTCGTCCATGGCCTGGACAGACAGACAGACAGACTTGGATCCTGCCACAAATGCGGTCACACAGATCTGGCATCAGACTGCCAACCAAGCAATGAAACAGGTAACACACCTGAACACTTCAAGCAACTGTTATTAGCATCGCATCAACAAGGTTACACACACAGTTCCAAACCAATGATGGAAAACAGGTTGGAGAATTACTGCAATAAAAAATATCAGAAAAAGGCCGGCATCCCAGAGCCACTCACGCCCCATTGGGGTCCAAAGGCAACACCCAGGTAGGGGGGGCAACACACTGATAGGGGGGGCAACACCCTTGTAGGGGGTCCAGGGGCAACACCCAGGTAGGGGGTCTAGGGACAATATACAGGTAGGGGGTCTAGGGACAATATACAGGTAGGGGGTCTAGGGACAATATACAGGTAGGGGGTCTAGGGACAATATACAGGTAGGGGGTCTAGGGACAATATACAGGTAGGGGGTCTAGGGACAATATACAGGTAGAGGGTCTAGGGACAATATACAGGTAGGGGGTCTAGGGACAATATACAGGTAGGGGGTCTAGGGACAATATACAGGTAGGGGGTCTAGGGACAACACCCAGGTAGGGGGTCTAGGGACAATATACAGGTAGGGGGTCTAGGGACAATATACAGGTAGGGGGTCTAGGGACAACACCCAGGAAGGGGGTCTAGGGACAATATACAGGTAGGGGGTCTAGGGACAATATACAGGTAGGGGGTCTAGGGACAATATACATGTAGGGGGTCTAGGGACAATATACATGTAGGGGGTCTAGGGACAATATACAGGTAGGGGGTCTAGGGACAACACCCAGGTAGGGGGTCCAGGGACAATATACAGGTAGGGGGTCTAGGGACAATATACAGGTAGAGGGTCTAGGGACAATGTACAGGTAGGGGGTCTAGGGACAATATACAGGTAGGGGGTCTAGGGACAATATACAGGTAGGGGGTCTAGGGACAATATACAGGTAGGGGGTCTAGGGACAATATACAGGTAGGGAGTCTAGGGACAATATACAGGTAGGGGGTGTAGGGACAATATACAGGTAGGGGGTCTAGGGACAATATACAGGTAGGGGGTTCAGGGACAATATACAGGTAGGGGGTCTAGGGACAATATACAGGTAGGGGGTCTAGGGACAACACCCAGGTAGGGAGTCTAGGGACAATATACAGGTAGGGGTGTAGGGACAATATACAGGTAGGGGGTGTAGGGACAATATACAGGTAGGGGGTTCAGGGACAATATACAGGTAGGGGGTCTAGGGACAATATACAGGTAGGGGGTCTAGGGACAACACCCAGGTAGGGAGTCTAGGGACAATATACAGGTAGGGGGTGTAGGGACAATATACAGGTAGGGGGTGTAGGGACAATATACAGGTAGGGGGT
>JAWQFJ010002769.1:53912-107119 GCA_034096865.1 Theodoxus fluviatilis | reverse complement strand
GGGGGTCTAGGGACAATATACAGGTAGGGGGTCTAGGGACAATATACAGATAGGGGGCTAGGGACAATATACAGGAAGGGGGTCTAGGGACAATATACAGGTAGGGGGTCTAGGGACAATATACAGGTAGGGGGTCTAGGGACAATATACAGGTAGGGGGTCTAGGGACAACATACAGGTAGAGGGTCTAGGAACAATATACAGGTAGGGGGGCTAGGGACAATATACAGGTAGGGAGTCTAGGGACAATATACAGGTAGGGGGTCTAGGGACAACACCCAGGTAGGGGGTCTAGGGACAATATACAGGTAGGGGGTCTAGGGACAACACTCAGGTAGGGGGTCTAGGGACAATATACATGTAGGGGGTCTAGGGACAATATACAGGTAGGGGGTCTAGGGACAACACTCAGGTAGGGGGTGTAGGGACAATATACAGGTAGGGGGTCTAGGGACAACACCCAGGTAGGGGTCTAGGGACAATATACAGGTAGGGGGTCTAGGGACAATATACAGGTAGGGGGTCTAGGGACAACACCCAGGTAGGGGGTCTAGGGACAATATACAGGTAGGGAGTCTAGGGACAATATACAGGTAGGGGGTCTAGGGACAATATACAGGTAGGGGGTCTAGGGACAATATACAGGTAGGGGGTGTAGGGACAATATACAGGTAGGGGGTCTAGGGACAATATACAGGTAGGGGGTGTAGGGACAATATACAGGAAGGGGGTCTAGGGACAATATACAGGTAGGGGGTCTAGGGACAATATACAGGTAGGGGGTCTAGGGACAACACCCAGGTATGGGGTCTAGGGACAATATACAGGAAGGGGGTCTAGGGACAATATACAGGTAGGGGGTGTAGGGACAACACCCAGTTAGGGGGTCTAGGGACAATATACAGTTAGAGGGTCTAGGGACAATATACAGGTAGGGGGTCTAGGGACAATATACAGGTAGGGGGTCTAGGGACAATATACAGGTAGGGGGTGTAGGGACAACACCCAGGTATGGGGTCTAGGGACAATATACAGGAAGGGGGTCTAGGGACAATATACAGGTAGGGGGTCTAGGGACAACATACAGGTATGGGGTCTAGGGACAACACCCAGGTAGGGGGTCTAGGGACAATATACAGGAAGGGGGTCTAGGGACAACAGCCAGGTAGGGGGTCTAGGGACAATATACAGGTAGGGGGTCTAGGGACAACACCCAGGTAGGGGGTCTAGGAACAACACCCAGGTAGGGGGTGTAGGGACAATATACAGGAAGGGGGTCTAGGGACAACATACAGGTAGGGGGTCTAGGGACAATATACAGGTAGGGGGTCTAGGGACAATATACAGATAGGGGGTCTAGGGACAATATACAGATAGGGGGTCTAGGGACAACATACAGGTAGGGGGTCTAGGGACAACATACAGGTAGGGGGTCTAGGGTCAATATACAGGTATGGGGTCTAGGGACAATATACAGGTAGGGGGTCTAGGGACAACATACAGGTAGGGGGTCTAGGGACAACATACAGGTAGGGGGTCTAGGGTCAATATACAGGTATGGGGTCTAGGGACAATATACAGGTAGGGGGTCTAGGGACAACATACAGGTAGGGGGTCTAGGGACAATATACAGGAAGGGGATCTAGGGACAATATACAGGTAGGGGGTCTAGGGACAATATACAGGTAGGGGGTCTAGGGACAACATACAGGTAGGGGGTGTAGGGACAATATACAGGTAGGGGGTCTAGGGACAATATACAGGTAGGGGGTCTAGGGACAATATACAGGTAGGGGGTCTAGGGACAACATACAGGTAGGGGGTGTAGGGACAATATACAGGTAGGGGGTCTAGGGACAACATACAGGAAGGGGGTCTAGGGACAACATACAGGTAGGGGGTCTAGGGACAATATACAGGTAGGGGGTCTAGGGACAATATACAGGTAGGGGGTCTAGGGACAATATACAGGTAGGGGGTCTAGGGACAACATACAGGTATGGGGTCTAAGGACAATATACAGGTAGGGGGTCTAGGGACAATATACAGGTAGGGGGTCTAGGGACACTATACAGGTAGGGGGTCTAGGGACAACATACAGGTAGGGGGTCTAGGGACAATATACAGGTAGGGGGTCTAGGGACAACATACAGGTAGGGGGTCTAGGGACAACACCCAGGTAGGGGGTCTAGGGACAATATACAGGTAGGGGGTCTAGGGACAATATACAGGTAGGGGGTCTAGGGACAACATACAGGTAGGGGGTCTAGGGACAATATACAGGTAGGGGGTGTAGGGACAATATACAGGTAGGGGGTCTAGGGACGATATACAGGTAGGGGGTCTAGGGACAATATACAGGTAGGGGGTCTAGGGACAATATACAGGTAGGGGGTCTAGGGACAATATACAGGTAGGGGGTCTAGGGACAACATAAAGGTAGGGGGTCTAGGGACAATATACAGGAAGGGGTTCTAGGGACACTATACAGGTAGGGGGTCTAGGGACAATATACAGGTAGGGGGTCTAGGGACAACACCCAGGTAGGGGGTCTAGGGACAATATACAGGTAGGGGGTCTAGGGACAACACCCAGGTATGGGGTCTAGGGACAATATACAGGTAGGGGGTCTAGGGACAACACCCAGGTATGGGGTCTAGGGACAACACCCAGGTATGGGGTCTAGGGACAATATACAAGTAGGGGGTCTAGGGACAATATACAGGTAGGGGGTCTAGGGACAATATACAGGTAGGGGGTCTAGGGACAATATACAGATAGGGGGGCTAGGGACAATATACAGGTAGGGGGTCTAGGGACAACACCCAGGTATGGGGTCTAGGGACAACACCCAGGTATGGGGTCTAGGGACAATATACAGGTAGGGGGTCTAGAGACAATATACAGGTAGGGGGTCTAGGGACAATATACAGGTAGGGGGTCTAGGGACAACACCCAGGTATGGGGTCTAGGGACAACATACAGGTAGGGGGTCTAGGGACAACGCCCAGGTATGGATCTAGGGACAACATACAGGTAGGGGGTCTAGGGACAACATACAGGTAGGGGGTCTAGGGACAACATACAGGTAGGGGGTCTTGGGATCACGCCCAGGTATGGGGTCTAGGGACAACATACAGGTATGGGGTCTAGGGACAACATACAGGTAGGGGGTCTAGGGACAACATACAGGAAGGGGGGCTAGGGACAATATACAGGTAGGGGGTCTAGGGACAATATACAGGTAGGGGGTCTAGGGACAATATACAGGTAGGGGGTCTAGGGACAATATACAGGTAGGGGGTCTAGGGACAATATACGGGTAGGGGGTCTAGGGACAATATACAGGTAGGGGGTCTAGGGACAATATACAGGTAGGGAGTCTAGGGACAATATACAGGAAGGGGGTCTAGGGACAATATACAGGAAGGGGGTCTAGGGACAATATACAGGTAGGGGGTCTAGGGACAATATACAGGAAAGGGGGCTAGGGACAATATACAGGTAGGGGGTCTAGGGACAATATACAGGTAGGGGGTCTAGGGACAATATACAGGTAGGGGGTCTAGGGACAATATACAGGTAGGGGGTCTAGGGACAATATACAGGTAGGGGGTCTAGGGACAATATACAGATAGGGGGGCTAGGGACAATATACAGGAAGGGGGTCTAGGGACAATATACAGGTAGGGGGTCTAGGGACAATATACAGGTAGGGGGTCTAGGGACAACATACAGGTAGGGGGTCTAGGGACAATATACAGGTAGGGGGTCTAGGGACAATATACAGGTAGGGAGTCTAGGGACAATATACAGGTAGGGGGTCTAGGGACAATATACAGGTAGGGGGTCTAGGGACAATATACAGGTAGGGGGTGTAGGGACAATATACAGGTAGGGGGTCTAGGGACAATATACAGGTAGGGGGTGTAGGGACAATATACAGGAAGGGGGTCTAGGGACAATATACAGGTAGGGGGTCTAGGGACAATATACAGGTAGGGGGTCTAGGGACAACACCCAGGTATGGGGTCTAGGGACAATATACAGGAAGGGGGTCTAGGGACAATATACAGGTAGGGGGTGTAGGGACAACACCCAGTTAGGGGGTCTAGGGACAATATACAGTTAGAGGGTCTAGGGACAATATACAGGTAGGGGGTCTAGGGACAATATACAGGTAGGGGGTCTAGGGACAATATACAGGTAGGGGGTGTAGGGACAACACCCAGGTATGGGGTCTAGGGACAATATACAGGAAGGGGGTCTAGGGACAATATACAGGTAGGGGGTCTAGGGACAATATACAGGTAGGGGGTGTAGGGAGAACACCCAGGTAGGGGGTCTAGGGACAGTATACAGGAAGGGGGTCTAGGGACAACACCCAGGTAGGGGGTCTAGGGACAATATACAGGTAGGGGGTCTAGGGACAACACCCAGGTAGGGGGTCTAGGAACAACACCCAGGTATGGGGTCTAGGGACAACATACAGGTAGGGGGTCTAGGGACAATATACAGGAAGGGGGTCTAGGGACAATATACAGGAAGGGGGTCTAGGGACAACATACAGGTAGGGGGTCTAGGGACAATATACAGGTAGGGGGTCTAGGGACAATATACAGATAGGGGGTCTAGGGACAATATACAGGTAGGGGGTCTAGGGACAACATACAGATAGGGGGTCTAGGGACAACATACAGGTAGGGGGTCTAGGGACAACATACAGGTAGGGGGTCTAGGGACAACATACAGGTAGGGGGTCTAGGGTCAATATACAGGTATGGGGTCTAGGGACAATATACAGGTAGGGGGTCTAGGGACAACATACAGGTAGGGGGTCTAGGGACAATATACAGGAAGGGGGTCTAGGGACAATATACAGGTAGGGGGTCTAGGGACAATATACAGGTAGGGGGTCTAGGGACAACATACAAGTAGGGGGTCTAGGGACAATATACAGGTAGGGGGTCTAGGGACAATATACAGGTAGGGGGTCTAGGGACAACATACAGGTATGGGGTCTAAGGACAATATACAGGTAGGGGGTCTAGGGACAACATACAAGTAGGGGGTCTAGGGACAATATACAGGTAGGGGGTCTAGGGACAATATACAGGTAGGGGGTCTAGGGACAACATACAGGTATGGGGTCTAAGGACAATATACAGGTAGGGGGTCTAGGGACAATATACAGGTAGGGGGTCTAGGGACAATATACAGGTAGGGGGTCTAGGGACAACATACAGGTAGGGGGTCTAGGGACAATATACAGGTAGGGGGTCTAGGGACAACACCCAGGTATGGGGTCTAGGGACAATATACAGGAAGGGGGTCTAGGGACAATATACAGGTAGGGGGTGTAGGGACAACACCCAGTTAGGGGGTCTAGGGACAATATACAGTTAGAGGGTCTAGGGACAATATACAGGTAGGGGGTCTAGGGACAATATACAGGTAGGGGGTCTAGGGACAATATACAGGTAGGGGGTGTAGGGACAACACCCAGGTATGGGGTCTAGGGACAATATACAGGAAGGGGGTCTAGGGACAATATACAGGTAGGGGGTCTAGGGACAATATACAGGTAGGGGGTGTAGGGACAACACCAGGTAGGGGGTCTAGGGACAGTATACAGGAAGGGGGTCTAGGGACAACACCCAGGTAGGGGGTCTAGGGACAATATACAGGTAGGGGGTCTAGGGACAACACCCAGGTAGGGGGTCTAGGAACAACACCCAGGTATGGGGTCTAGGGACAACATACAGGTAGGGGGTCTAGGGACAATATACAGGAAGGGGGTCTAGGGACAATATACAGGAAGGGGGTCTAGGGACAACATACAGGTAGGGGGTCTAGGGACAATATACAGGTAGGGGGTCTAGGGACAATATACAGATAGGGGGTCTAGGGACAATATACAGGTAGGGGGTCTAGGGACAACATACAGATAGGGGGTCTAGGGACAACATACAGGTAGGGGGTCTAGGGACAACATACAGGTAGGGGGTCTAGGGACAACATACAGGTAGGGGGTCTAGGGACAATATACAGGTATGGGGTCTAGGGACAATATACAGGTAGGGGGTCTAGGGACAACATACAGGTAGGGGGTCTAGGGACAATATACAGGAAGGGGGTCTAGGGACAATATACAGGTAGGGGGTCTAGGGACAATATACAGGTAGGGGGTCTAGGGACAACATACAGGTAGGGGGTCTAGGGACAATATACAGGTAGGGGGTCTAGGGACAATATACAGGTAGGGGGTCTAGGGACAACATACAGGTAGGGGGTCTAGGGACAATATACAGGTAGGGGGTCTAGGGACAATATACAGGTAGGGGGTCTAGGGACAATATACAGGTAGGGGGTCTAGGGACAACATACAGGTAGGGGGTCTAGGGACAATATACAGGTAGGGGGTCTAGGGACAACATACAGGTAGGGGGTCTAGGGACAATATACAGGTAGGGGGTCTAGGGACAATATACAGGTAGGGGGTCTAGGGACAATATACAGGTAGGGGGTCTAGGGACAACATACAGGTAGGGGGTCTAGGGACAATATACAGGTAGGGGGTCTAGGGACAATATACAGGTAGGGGGTCTAGGGACAATATACAGGTAGGGGGTCTAGGGACAATATACAGGTAGGGGGTCTAGGGACAATATACAGGTAGGGGGTCTAGGGACAATATACAGGTAGGGGGTCTAGGGACAACATACAGGTAGGGGGTCTAGGGACAATATACAGGAAGGGGGTCTAGGGACAACACCCAGGTATGGGGTCTAGGGACAATATACAGGTAGGGGGTCTAGGGACAACACCCAGGTATGGGGTCTAGGGACAACACCCAGGTATGGGGTCTAGGGACAATATACAGGTAGGGGGTCTAGGGACAACATACAGGTAGGGGGTCTAGGGACAACACCCAGGTATGGGGTCTAGGGACAACACCCAGGTATGGGGTCTAGGGACAATATACAGGTAGGGGGTCTAGGGACAATATACAGGTAGGGGGTCTAGGGACAATATACAGGTAGGGGGTCTAGGGACAATATACAGATAGGGGGTCTAGGGACAACACCCAGGTATGGGGTCTAGGGACAACACCCAGGTATGGGGTCTAGGGACAACACCCAGGTATGGGGTGTAGGGACAATATACAGGTAGGGGGTCTAGGGACAATATACAGGTAGGGGGTCTAGGGACAACATACAGGTAGGGGGTCTAGGGACAACATACAGGTAGGGGGTCTAGGGACAATATACAGGTATGGGGTCTAGGGACAACATACAGGTAGGGGGTCTAGGGACAACATACAGGAAGGGGGGCTAGGGACAATATACAGGTAGGGGGTCTAGGGACAATATACAGGTAGGGGGTCTAGGGACAATATACAGGTAGGGGGTCTAGGGACAATATACAGGTAGGGGGTCTAGGGACAATATACGGGTAGGGGGTCTAGGGACAATATACAGGTAGGGGGTCTAGGGACAATATACAGGTAGGGAGTCTAGGGACAATATACAGGAAGGGGGTCTAGGGACAATATACAGGAAGGGGGTCTAGGGACAATATACAGGTAGGGGGTCTAGGGACAATATACAGGAAGGGGGTCTAGGGACAATATACAGGTAGGGGGTCTAGGGACAATATACAGGTAGGGGGTCTAGGGACAATATACAGGTAGGGGGTCTAGGGACAATATACAGGTAGGGGGTCTAGGGACAATATACAGGTAGGGGGTCTAGGGACAATATACAGGTAGGGGGTCTAGGGACAATATACAGGAAGGGGGTCTAGGGACAATATACAGGTAGGGGTCTAGGGACAATATACAGGTAGGGGGTCTAGGGACAACATACAGGTAGGGGGTCTAGGGACAATATACAGGTAGGGGGTCTAGGGACAATATACAGGTAGGGGGTGTAGGGACAATATACAGGAAGGGGGTCTAGGGACAATATACAGGTAGGGGGTCTAGGGACACTATACAGGTAGGGGGTCTAGGGACAATATACAGGTAGGGGGTCTAGGGACAACATACAGGTAGGGGGTCTAGGGACAATATACAGGTAGGGGGTCTAGGGACAATATACAGGTAGGGGGTCTAGGGACAATATACAGGTAGGGGGTCTAGGGACAATATACAGGTAGGGGGTCTAGGGACAATATACAGGTAGGGGGTCTAGGGACAACATACAGGTAGGGGGTCTAGGGACAACATACAGGTAGGGGGTCTAGGGACAACATACAGGTAGGGGGTCTAGGGACAACATACAGGTAGGGGGTCTAGGGACAATATACAGGTAGGGGGTCTAGGGACAATATACAGGTAGGGGGTCTAGGGACAATATACAGGTAGGGGGTCTAGGGACAACATACAGGTAGGGGGTCTAGGGACAATATACAGGTAGGGGGTCTAGGGACAACATACAGGTAGGGGGTCTAGGGACAATATACAGGTAGGGGGTCTAGGGACAATATACAGGTAGGGGGTCTAGGGACAATATACAGGTAGGGGTCTAGGGACAATACAGGTAGGGGGTCTAGGGACAATATACAGGTAGGGGGTCTAGGGACAATATACAGGTAGGGGGTCTAGGGACAATATACAGGTAGGGGGTCTAGGGACAATATACAGGTAGGGGGTCTAGGGACAATATACAGGTAGGGGGTCTAGGGACAATATACAGGTAGGGGGTCTAGGGACAATATACAGGTAGGGGGTCTAGGGACAATATACAGGTAGGGGGTCTAGGGACAATATACAGGTAGGGGGTCTAGGGACAACATACAGGTAGGGGGTCTAGGGACAATATACAGGTAGGGGGTCTAGGGACAATATACAGGTAGGGGGTCTAGGGACAATATACAGGTAGGGGGTCTAGGGACAATATACAGGTAGGGGGTCTAGGGACAACATACAGGTAGGGGGTCTAGGGACAATATACAGGTAGGGGGTCTAGGGACAATATACAGGTAGGGGGTCTAGGGACAATATACAGGTAGGGGGTCTAGGGACAACATACAGGTAGGGGGTCTAGGGACAATATACAGGTAGGGGGTCTAGGGACAACATACAGGTAGGGGGTCTAGGGACAATATACAGGTAGGGGGTCTAGGGACAACATACAGGTAGGGGGTCTAGGGACAACATACAGGTAGGGGGTCTAGGGACAATATACAGGTAGGGGGTCTAGGGACAATATACAGGTAGGGGGTCTAGGGACAATATACAGGTAGGGGGTCTAGGGACAATATACAGGTAGGGGGTCTAGGGACAATATACAGGTAGGGGGTCTAGGGACAATATACAGGTAGGGGGTCTAGGGACAATATACAGGTAGGGGGTCTAGGGACAATATACAGGTAGGGGGTCTAGGGACAATATACAGGTAGGGGGTCTAGGGACAACATACAGGTAGGGGGTCTAGGGACAATATACAGGTAGGGGGTCTAGGGACAATATACAGGTAGGGGGTCTAGGGACAATATACAGGTAGGGGGTCTAGGGACAACATACAGGTAGGGGGTCTAGGGACAATATACAGGTAGGGGGTCTAGGGACAATATACAGGTAGGGGGTCTAGGGACAATATACAGGTAGGGGGTCTAGGGACAATATACAGGTAGGGGGTCTAGGGACAATATACAGGTAGGGGGTCTAGGGACAATATACAGGTAGGGGGTCTAGGGACAACATACAGGTAGGGGGTCTAGGGACAATATACAGGTAGGGGGTCTAGGGACAATATACAGGTAGGGGGTCTAGGGACAATATACAGGTAGGGGGTCTAGGGACAATATACAGGTAGGGGGTCTAGGGACAATATACAGGTAGGGGGTCTAGGGACAATATACAGGTAGGGGGTCTAGGGACAATATACAGGTAGGGGGTCTAGGGACAATATACAGGTAGGGGGTCTAGGGACAATATACAGGTAGGGGGTCTAGGGACAATATACAGGTAGGGGGTCTAGGGACAATATACAGGTAGGGGGTCTAGGGACAATATACAGGTAGGGGGTCTAGGGACAATATACAGGTAGGGGGTCTAGGGACAATATACAGGTAGGGGGTCTAGGGACAATATACAGGTAGGGGGTCTAGGGACAATATACAGGTAGGGGGTCTAGGGACAATATACAGGTAGGGGGTCTAGGGACAATATACAGGTAGGGGGTCTAGGGACAATATACAGGTAGGGGGTCTAGGGACAATATACAGGTAGGGGGTCTAGGGACAATATACAGGTAGGGGGTCTAGGGACAATATACAGGTAGGGGGTCTAGGGACAACATACAGGTAGGGGGTCTAGGGACAATATACAGGTAGGGGGTCTAGGGACAATATACAGGTAGGGGGTCTAGGGACAATATACAGGTAGGGGGTCTAGGGACAATATACAGGTAGGGGGTCTAGGGACAATATACAGGTAGGGGGTCTAGGGACAATATACAGGTAGGGGGTCTAGGGACAACATACAGGTAGGGGTCTAGGGACAACATACAGGTAGGGGGTCTAGGGACAATATACAGGTAGGGGGTCTAGGGACAATATACAGGTAGGGGGTCTAGGGACAATATACAGGTAGGGGGTCTAGGGACAATATACAGGTAGGGGGTCTAGGGACAACATACAGGTAGGGGGTCTAGGGACAATATACAGGTAGGGGGTCTAGGGACAACATACAGGTAGGGGGTCTAGGGACAATATACAGGTAGGGGGTCTAGGGACAATATACAGGTAGGGGGTCTAGGGACAATATACAGGTAGGGGGTCTAGGGACAATATACAGGTAGGGGGTCTAGGGACAATATACAGGTAGGGGGTCTAGGGACAATATACAGGTAGGGGGTCTAGGGACAATATACAGGTAGGGGGTCTAGGGACAATATACAGGTAGGGGGTCTAGGGACAATATACAGGTAGGGGGTCTAGGGACAATATACAGGTAGGGGGTCTAGGGACAATATACAGGTAGGGGGTCTAGGGACAATATACAGGTAGGGGGTCTAGGGACAATATACAGGTAGGGGGTCTAGGGACAATATACAGGTAGGGGGTCTAGGGACAATATACAGGTAGGGGGTCTAGGGACAATATACAGGTAGGGGGTCTAGGGACAATATACAGGTAGGGGGTCTAGGGACAATATACAGGTAGGGGGTCTAGGGACAATATACAGGTAGGGGGTCTAGGGACAATATACAGGTAGGGGGTCTAGGGACAATATACAGGTAGGGGGTCTAGGGACAATATACAGGTAGGGGGTCTAGGGACAATATACAGGTAGGGGGTCTAGGGACAATATACAGGTAGGGGGTCTAGGGACAATATACAGGTAGGGGGTCTAGGGACAATATACAGGTAGGGGGTCTAGGGACAATATACAGGTAGGGGGTCTAGGGACAATATACAGGTAGGGGGTCTAGGGACAATATACAGGTAGGGGGTCTAGGGACAATATACAGGTAGGGGGTCTAGGGACAATATACAGGTAGGGGGTCTAGGGACAATATACAGGTAGGGGGTCTAGGGACAATATACAGGTAGGGGGTCTAGGGACAATATACAGGTAGGGGGTCTAGGGACAACATACAGGTAGGGGGTCTAGGGACAACATACAGGTAGGGGTCTAGGGACAACACCAGGTAGGGGGTCTAGGGACAACATACAGGTAGGGGGTCTAGGGACAATATACAGGTAGGGGGTCTAGGGACAATATACAGGTAGGGGGTCTAGGGACAATATACAGGTAGGGGGTCTAGGGACAACATACAGGTAGGGGGTCTAGGGACAATATACAGGTAGGGGGTCTAGGGACAACATACAGGTAGGGGGTCTAGGGACAATATACAGGTAGGGGGTCTAGGGACAATATACAGGAAGGGGGTCTAGGGACAACACCCAGGTAGGGGTCTAGGGACAACACCCAGGTAGGGGGTCTAGGGACAATATACAGGTAGGGGGTCTAGGGACAACATACAGGTAGGGGGTCTAGGGACAATATACAGGTAGGGGGTCTAGGGACAATATACAGGTAGGGGGTCTAGGGACAATATACAGGTAGGGGGTCTAGGGACAATATACAGGTAGGGGGTCTAGGGACAATATACAGGTAGGGGGTCTAGGGACAATATACAGGTAGGGGGTCTAGGGACAATATACAGGTAGGGGGTCTAGGGACAATATACAGGTAGGGGGTCTAGGGACAACACCCAGGTAGGGGGTCTAGGGACAATATACAGGAAGGGGGTCTAGGGACAACATACAGGTAGGGGGTCTAGGGACAATATACAGGTAGGGGGTCTAGGGACAACACCCAGGTAGAGGGTCTAGGTTCACCCAGGTAGGGGGTCTAGGGACAATATACAGGTAGGGGGTCTAGGGACAATATACAGGTAGGGGGTCTAGGGACAATATACAGGTAGGGGGTCTAGGGACAATATACAGGTAGGGGGTCTAGGGACAATATACAGGTAGGGGGTCTAGGGACAATATACAGGTAGGGGGTCTAGGGACAATATACAGGTAGGGGGTCTAGGGACAATATACAGGTAGGGGGTCTAGGGACAATATACAGGTAGGGGGTCTAGGGACAATATACAGGTAGGGGGTCTAGGGACAACTATACAGGTAGGGGGTCTAGGGACAATATACAGGTAGGGGGTCTAGGGACAATATACAGGTAGGGGGTCTAGGGACAACATACAGGTAGGGGGTCTAGGGACAATATACAGGTAGGGGGTCTAGGGACAATATACAGGTAGGGGGTCTAGGGACAATATACAGGTAGGGGGTCTAGGGACAATATACAGGTAGGGGGTCTAGGGACAATATACAGGTAGGGGGTCTAGGGACAACATACAGGTAGGGGGTCTAGGGACAATATACAGGTAGGGGGTCTAGGGACAACATACAGGTAGGGGGTCTAGGGACAATATACAGGTAGGGGGTCTAGGGACAACATACAGGTAGGGGGTCTAGGGACAACATACAGGTAGGGGGTCTAGGGACAATATACAGGTAGGGGGTCTAGGGACAATATACAGGTAGGGGGTCTAGGGACAATATACAGGTAGGGGGTCTAGGGACAATATACAGGTAGGGGGTCTAGGGACAATATACAGGTAGGGGGTCTAGGGACAACATACAGGTAGGGGGTCTAGGGACAATATACAGGTAGGGGGTCTAGGGACAATATACAGGTAGGGGGTCTAGGGACAATATACAGGTAGGGGGTCTAGGGACAATATACAGGTAGGGGGTCTAGGGACAATATACAGGTAGGGGGTCTAGGGACAATATACAGGTAGGGGGTCTAGGGACAATATACAGGTAGGGGGTCTAGGGACAATATACAGGTAGGGGGTCTAGGGACAATATACAGGTAGGGGGTCTAGGGACAATATACAGGTAGGGGGTCTAGGGACAATATACAGGTAGGGGGTCTAGGGACAATATACAGGTAGGGGGTCTAGGGACAATATACAGGTAGGGGGTCTAGGGACAATATACAGGTAGGGGGTCTAGGGACAACATACAGGTAGGGGGTCTAGGGACAACATACAGGTAGGGGGTCTAGGGACAATATACAGGTAGGGGGTCTAGGGACAATATACAGGTAGGGGGTCTAGGGACAATATACAGGTAGGGGGTCTAGGGACAATATACAGGTAGGGGGTCTAGGGACAACATACAGGTAGGGGGTCTAGGGACAACATACAGGTAGGGGTCTAGGGACAACACCCAGGTATGGGGTCTAGGGACAACATACAGGTAGGGGTCTAGGGACAATATACAGGTAGGGGGTCTAGGGACAATATACAGGTAGGGGGTCTAGGGACAATATACAGGTAGGGGGTCTAGGGACAACATACAGGTAGGGGGTCTAGGGACAACATACAGGTAGGGGGTCTAGGGACAACATACAGGTAGGGGGTCTAGGGACAACATACAGGTAGGGGGTCTAGGGACAATATACAGGTAGGGGGTCTAGGGACAATATACAGGTAGGGGGTCTAGGGACAACATACAGGTAGGGGGTCTAGGGACAATATACAGGTAGGGGGTCTAGGGACAATATACAGGTAGGGGGTCTAGGGACAATATACAGGTAGGGGGTCTAGGGACAATATACAGGTAGGGGGTCTAGGGACAATATACAGGTAGGGGGTCTAGGGACAATATACAGGTAGGGGGTCTAGGGACAATATACAGGTAGGGGGTCTAGGGACAATATACAGGTAGGGGGTCTAGGGACAATATACAGGTAGGGGGTCTAGGGACAATATACAGGTAGGGGGTCTAGGGACAATATACAGGTAGGGGGTCTAGGGACAATATACAGGTAGGGGGTCTAGGGACAATATACAGGTAGGGGGTCTAGGGACAATATACAGGTAGGGGGTCTAGGGACAATATACAGGTAGGGGGTCTAGGGACAATATACAGGTAGGGGGTCTAGGGACAATATACAGGTAGGGGGTCTAGGGACAATATACAGGTAGGGGGTCTAGGGACAATATACAGGTAGGGGGTCTAGGGACAATATACAGGTAGGGGGTCTAGGGACAATATACAGGTAGGGGGTCTAGGGACAATATACAGGTAGGGGGTCTAGGGACAATATACAGGTAGGGGGTCTAGGGACAATATACAGGTAGGGGGTCTAGGGACAATATACAGGTAGGGGGTCTAGGGACAATATACAGGTAGGGGGTCTAGGGACAATATACAGGTAGGGGGTCTAGGGACAATATACAGGTAGGGGGTCTAGGGACAATATACAGGTAGGGGGTCTAGGGACAATATACAGGTAGGGGGTCTAGGGACAATATACAGGTAGGGGGTCTAGGGACAATATACAGGTAGGGGGTCTAGGGACAACATACAGGTAGGGGGTCTAGGGACAATATACAGGTAGGGGGTCTAGGGACAATATACAGGTAGGGGGTCTAGGGACAATATACAGGTAGGGGGTCTAGGGACAATATACAGGTAGGGGGTCTAGGGACAACATACAGGTAGGGGGTCTAGGGACAATATACAGGTAGGGGGTCTAGGGACAACATACAGGTAGGGGGTCTAGGGACAATATACAGGTAGGGGGTCTAGGGACAATATACAGGTAGGGGGTCTAGGGACAATATACAGGTAGGGGGTCTAGGGACAACATACAGGTAGGGGGTCTAGGGACAATATACAGGTAGGGGGTCTAGGGACAACATACAGGTAGGGGGTCTAGGGACAATATACAGGTAGGGGGTCTAGGGACAATATACAGGTAGGGGGTCTAGGGACAATATACAGGTAGGGGGTCTAGGGACAATATACAGGTAGGGGGTCTAGGGACAATATACAGGTAGGGGGTCTAGGGACAATATACAGGTAGGGGGTCTAGGGACAATATACAGGTAGGGGGTCTAGGGACAATATACAGGTAGGGGGTCTAGGGACAATATACAGGTAGGGGGTCTAGGGACAATATACAGGTAGGGGGTCTAGGGACAATATACAGGTAGGGGGTCTAGGGACAATATACAGGTAGGGGGTCTAGGGACAATATACAGGTAGGGGGTCTAGGGACAATATACAGGTAGGGGGTCTAGGGACAATATACAGGTAGGGGGTCTAGGGACAATATACAGGTAGGGGGTCTAGGGACAATATACAGGTAGGGGGTCTAGGGACAATATACAGGTAGGGGGTCTAGGGACAATATACAGGTAGGGGGTCTAGGGACAATATACAGGTAGGGGGTCTAGGGACAATATACAGGTAGGGGGTCTAGGGACAATATACAGGTAGGGGGTCTAGGGACAATATACAGGTAGGGGGTCTAGGGACAATATACAGGTAGGGGGTCTAGGGACAATATACAGGTAGGGGGTCTAGGGACAATATACAGGTAGGGGGTCTAGGGACAATATACAGGTAGGGGGTCTAGGGACAATATACAGGTAGGGGGTCTAGGGACAATATACAGGTAGGGGGTCTAGGGACAATATACAGGTAGGGGGTCTAGGGACAATATACAGGTAGGGGGTCTAGGGACAATATACAGGTAGGGGGTCTAGGGACAATATACAGGTAGGGGGTCTAGGGACAATATACAGGTAGGGGGTCTAGGGACAATATACAGGTAGGGGGTCTAGGGACAATATACAGGTAGGGGGTCTAGGGACAATATACAGGTAGGGGGTCTAGGGACAACATACAGGTAGGGGGTCTAGGGACAATATACAGGTAGGGGGTCTAGGGACAATATACAGGTAGGGGGTCTAGGGACAATATACAGGTAGGGGGTCTAGGGACAATATACAGGTAGGGGGTCTAGGGACAATATACAGGTAGGGGGTCTAGGGACAATATACAGGTAGGGGGTCTAGGGACAATATACAGGTAGGGGGTCTAGGGACAATATACAGTAGGGGGTCTAGGGACAATATACAGGTAGGGGGTCTAGGGACAATATACAGGTAGGGGGTCTAGGGACAATATACAGGTAGGGGGTCTAGGGTCAATATACAGGAAGGGGGTCTAGGGACAATATACAGGTAGGGGGTCTAGGGACAATATACAGGTAGGGGGTCTAGGGACAATATACAGGTAAGGGGTCTAGGGACAATATACAGGTAGGGGGTCTAGGGACAACATACAGGTAGGGGGTCTAGGGTCAATATACAGGAAGGGGGTCTAGGGACAACATACAGGTAGGGGGTCTAGGGACAATATACAGGTAGGGGGTCTAGGGACAACACCCAGGTAGGGGGTCTAGGGACAACATACAGGTAGGGGGTCTAGGGACAACATACAGGTAGGGGGTCTAGGGACAACACCCAGGTATGGGGTCTAGGGACAACACCCAGGTATGGGGTCTAGGGACAATATACAGGTAGGGGGTCTAGGGACAATATACAGGTAGGGGGTCTAGGGACAATATACAGGTAGGGGGTCTAGGGACAACACCCAGGTAGGGGGTCTAGGGACAACATACAGGTAGGGGGTCCAGGGACAACACCCAGGTAGGGGGTCTAGGGACAACATACAGGTAGGGGGTCTAGGGACAACACCCAGGTAGGGGGTCTAGGGACAATATGGCCTTGGCTCAGAAATGGCGTCGAACGGTACTTTTCACCGACTCACTGCATTCAAGTGCAGATTTCTCAAAGCAGAATTGCTTAATGTGAACGGAAAGAGAATTTTTACATCCAAGACATGTTAATCTTTCTGTTTTCACTTTACATGAATTGCCGCTATCGTTAGTTTATTCTCTGCGATGATTTTTTTGCGGAAAATCGGCCGTATTTTCCCGATTTTTACCGGACATTTTTCGATGGGTCTAGGGACAATATACAGGTAGGGGGTATAGGGACAATATACAGGTAGGGAGTCTAGGAACAATGTACAGGTAGGGGGTCTAGGGACAACACCCAGGTAGGGGGTCTAGGGACAACATACAGGTAGGGGGTCTAGGGACTATATACAGGTAGAGGGTCTAGGGACAATATACAGGTAGGGGGTCTAGGAACAACACCCAGGTAGGGGGTCTAGGGACAATATACAGGTAGGGGGTCTAGGGACAATATACAGGTAGGGGGTCTAGGGACAATATACAGGTAGGGGGTCTAGGGACAATATACAGGTAGGGGGTCTAGGGACAATATGCAGGAAGGGGGTCTAGGGACAATATACAGGTAGGGGGTCTAGGGACAATATACCGGAAGGGTGTCTAGGGACAATATACAGGTAGGGGGTCTAGGGACAATATACAGGTAGGGGGTCTAGGGACAATATATAGGTAGGGGGTCCAGGGACCATATACAGGTAGGTATCTGTGGGAGTGAGGTCCCTTAGGTGAAAATGAGCTCTATCTGTGTGAAAGTGCAGTGTGGCAAGAGACACAGCTAGTTTATTGTGCAATTTTAGTTTGCTCTGAATTTTTTCCTTGGAAATTTTTTTATTTTCTTGGCTTTTGCCGTTTTGGGAATCGGAAACAGTTTTTGGGAAATGTGTGGATCCTTGAAGAGTTCTCCAGCCTGATAAAATTCCCCCAAAACAACGGCTTTGGGACAGAGATGACTGCCCCACCCTTTCCTGCCCTCTTTACTGCTGAGATCTGTTGAAAAAGGTGGCAGAAGGTGTCTGCATCATTGCCATTCTAGTGACAGGGAGACAAACCAGTTTGTTTTACCTAACCTGGAAATCAAGCAACAAAAGTCAAATCTCACAGGCACAAAACTTCGGAAAGAAAATGAAACTAGACACAATTCTTTCAGTTATTTTAACCTAAAAATTGACAAGTGACAGAGAGGTATGGAAAAATATTACTTTCAAACAGTCACAGACATTCAAACAGACACAGACTTTCAAACTGACGCAGACTTTTAGTCACAGACTTTCAAACAGTGACAGACTTTCAAACAGTCACAGACTTTCAAACAGTCACAGACGTTCAAACAGCCAGACATTCAAACAGCAACAGACTTTCAAACAGTCATATACTTTCAAACAGTCACAGACTGTCAAACAGTTACAGACTTTCAAAAAGACACAGATGTTCAAACAGCCACAGATTTTCAAACTGACTGTCAGACTTTCAAACAGTCACAGATTGTCAAACAGACACAGACTTCCAAACAGTCACAGACTTTCAAACAGTCACAGACTTTCAAACAGTCACAGACTTTCAAACAGGCACAGACTTTCAAACAGACACAAACTTTCAAACAGACTCATACTTTCAAACAGTCACAGACTGTCAGTCACAGACAGTCAGTCATATACATTTAAACAGCCACAGACTTTCAAACAGCCACAGACTTTCAAACAGCCACAGACTTTCAAACAGTCACAGACTTTCAAACAGGCACAGACTTTCAAACAGGCACAGACTTTCAAACAGGCACAGACTTTCAAACAGGCACAGACTTTCAAACAGCCACAGACTTTCAAACAGACTCAGACTTTCAAACAGGCACAGACTTTCAAACAGGCACAGACTTTCAAACAGGCACAGACTTTCAAACAGGCACAGACTTTCAAACAGCCACAGACTTTCAAACAGACTCAGACTTTCAAACAGGCACAGACTTTTAAACAGCCACAGACTTTCAAACAGTCACAGACTTTCAAACAGTCACAGACTTTCAAACAGTCACAGACTTTCAAACAGACACAGACTTTTAAACAGACACAGACTTTCAAGCCGCCAGAGACAAAAAACCCTGAATGCACTGTCAACAAACAGCTTTTAAAAAAAGAGTTTAAAAGTGTATATAAGGAGAAGGAATAAAAGAGATTAAAAAAAAGAGAAACAAGAAGGGCAAAGCCCATATGACTCACATGCTTGACCTTGACCTTCAGGTGACCTTCAAGGTCAAGGTCAAACAACTAAACCTAGCAATGACATCATACGCTAAGAACTGCTTTACACATTTTTCCTACCAAAATACACGTGACCTCCAAGGTCATGCATCACAAAGCTGTTAATTCAAGACATAGGAAGCACAATGGTGCTTATTGGCACTTTCTACCATGAGATATGGTCACTTTTAGTGGTTCACTACCCCATTTTGGTCACATTTCATAAGGGTCAAAGTGACCTTGACCTTGATGATATGTGACCAAATGTGTCTCATGATGAAAGAATAACATGTGCCCCACATAAATATTAAGTTTGAAACAGTTATCTTCCATAGTTCAGGGTCAAGGTCACTTCAAAATATGTATACAATCCAACTTTGAAGAGCTCCTGTGACCTTGCTTCAAGGTCAACCAAACTGGTATTAAAAGATAGGGCTTACTTTGCCCTATATACCATATATAGGTGAGGTATCCAATCTTAAAAACTTCAGCGAAAATTGAGAAAATGTGAAAAATGGCTGTTTTTATACATTTATGGCCCCTGCGAATTTGACCTTGAAGCAAGGTCAGGTCACTATGTATGTTTTTTGAGGCCTTGTTATCATACACCATCATGCCACATTTGGTATTGATAGACTTAATAGTCTCCGAGAAAAATCCAATGTTAAAGTTTTCGGACGCCTGGACGCACGAAATGAAACGGGTGAGTACATTAGACCCCAGGGCGTGGCATCGGATCGTTCAGGTCCGCTCAGCCAAAATATGGACTATGTTCCCATATTATATTATGATAGTACATGGTATTGGGGATTGAAAACAACAAAGTTCCCGCTTCGATCGTATCTCTTAAACAGTGAAAAATAACTTTTAAAAGTGCTGATTTGTATGGCAAGGATTGCCTCCCTTTCAATTCCAAACTATACAGGAGTTACTTCCCGTGACACATTGTGGTAGTATTGGCCAATCACAAATTAGGTCAGATTTACTGCGGAGTTTTCACCATGGCAGCGTGTGCACAAAGATCCTATATACACTATTGGGTCTTTGGTGTGCATGTGCAAAATTTAAACAATGGCTACATCTAGCCTTTTACCGATATTACACGGGCAAAAGCCTTGGATTTTGCTTCTGAGTGAAAATTACTTGATGGGGAAGCGAGTTCTGTCAGTGACGCGTTCAGTGAACAGGTTGAACATGGGGTTATCGGCGTTAGTCGTTCGTGTTATCAACGATTAACGTGCAATGTGAAACTTCAGCAAAAAAACCGGCTGGAATCCAAAAACACCGTGTCTGACAATGACGCCTCAGTAGACTCCAGCAACAAGAGTGTGACAAGAGGGAAATCTGTTTCATCCATTGGAAAACTTCCAGCCAGAAATATTCATTGCTTAAACAAAGATCAGGTTGGCTTTGAAAAGTATCAGTTTCAGACCACAAAATCTATAGTTTGTTTCTTACAATCTTACAAATCAGAACATTTTTAGCATGACCAATTGAGTAGCAATTCTATATTGTCAAATGTTATATATATACATGTAATCATTGCATTAAAATTCAATTAAACAAGTGAAACAATTCAGAATAAAGAAAGAAGCCCAAAAATGAAATGCAAGCAAGAAAAACATTTCAAATGCTAAGGAATGGTTACACTGGAATTTCTTTTATAAGGACTTGGCTCTCAAGATCAGAGCTCTCCTTAGCCCAAGCAACTTAATGGAATAATTTCTAAACATTAAAAAGCAGATCCACAGTGATATGCTCAAAGAAACTATCTTCAAGATGACAGGTGTCCATTCATCATTTCATGTATATTAAGAATAGTTTAATAATGTATTCTCAGATTAATAATAATCTGCCCCATTGATTATGTTTGATCCTGTTAAGAGGGAGCATTGTTCTAAACAAATTCCATAACATCTCCTCAAGCAATTGATCACAATTTTACACCTTCAATGCCTTTCTTAGATTATGTTTGCCTTGTCAGCATGAAATTTCCCACAAGAGCAAAGCTTGTACGGCCTTTTATTCTTGACCAACATGAACTGGACTACAACAGTCATGATTACAACAATGAAACAATTATCATGATAAAAGAGCTGACTATATACTTCAAGATATTCCATGCATCATAATAATGTTTTGAAACCACATCAAAGCATCAGCATACCCAAACTATGCATTTTGACATTTAAAAAAAACGTGGTTTTCAAAACATTTGCCTTGAAAAGTACACATGCATATTCAATGCATGAAAGCTTGAAAACTCCAAGACAAACCACATGGAATGAGAGTGTCCCCACCCACCCCTAGTGTTCCCACCCCCCTAGTGTCCCCATCCACCCTAGTGTCCCCACCACCCTAGTGTCCCCACCACCCTAGTGTCCCCACCACCCTAGTGTCCCCACCACCCTAGTGTCCCCATCCCCCCTAGTGTCCCCATCCCCCCTAGTGTCCCCATCCCCCCTAGTGTCCCCATCCCCCCTAGTGTCCCCATCCCCCCTAGTGTCCCCATCCCCCCTAGTGTCCCCATCCCCCCTAGTGTCCCCACCACCCTAGTGTCCCCACCCCCTTAGTGTCCCCATCCCCCCTAGTGTCCCCCCCCCCCCTCGTGGCCCCCCCCCCCTAGTGTCCCCATCCCCCCTAGTGTCCCCACCCCCCTAGTGTCCCCATCCCCTTAGTGTCCCCATCCCCCCTAGTGTCCCCACCACCCTAGTGTCCCCATCCCCCCTAGTGTCCCCACCCCCCTAATGTCCCCACCATCCTAGTGTCCCCATCCCCCTAGTGTCCCCACCCCCCTAGTGTTCCCCCCCCCCTAGTGTCCCCACCCCCCTAGTGTCCCCATCCCCCCTAGTGTCCCCATCCCCCCTAGTGTCCCCACCACCCTAGTGTCCCCATCCCCCCTAGTGACCCCATCCCCTTAGTGTCCCCATCCCCCTAGTGTCCCCACCACCCTAGTGTCCCCATCCCCCCTAGTGTCCCCACCCCCCTAGTGTCCCCACCCCCCTAGTGTCCCCACCACCCTAGTGTCCCCACCCCCCTAGTGTCCCCACCCCCCTAGTGTCCCCATCCCCCTAGTGTCCCCATCCCCCCTAGTGTCCCCACCCCCCTAGTGTCCCCACCCCCCTAGTGTCCCCACCACCCTACCACCCGTGTCCCCATCCCCCTAGTGTCCCCACCCCCCTAGTGTCCCCATCCCCCCTAGTGTCCCCACCCCCCTAGTGTCCCCATCCCCCCTAGTGTCCCCACCCCTCTAGTGACCCCATCCCCCCTAGTGTCCCCACCACCCTAGTGTCCCCATCCCCCTAGTGTCCCCATCCCCTCAGTAGTGTCCCCATCCCCTTAGTGTCCCCATCCCCCCTAGTGTCCCCACCACCCTAGTGTCCCCATCCCCTTAGTGTCCCCATCCCCCCTAGTGTCCCCACCCCCCTAGTGTCCCCACCACCCTAGTGTCCCCATCCCCCCTAGTGTCCCCATCCCCCCTAGTGTCCCCATCCCCCCTAGTGTCCCCATCCCCCCTAGTGTCCCCACCACCCTAGTGTCCCCATCCCCTTAGTGTCCCCATCCCCCTAGTGTCCCCATCCCCCCTAGTGTCCCCACCACCCTAGTGTCCCCACCCCCCTAGTGTCCCCACCACCCTAGTGTCCCCACCACCCTAGTGTTCCCATCCCCTTAGTGTCCCCATCCCCCCTAGTGTCCCCATCCCCCCTAGTGTCCCCATCCCCTTAGTGTCCCCATCCCCCCTAGTGTCCCCACCATCCTAGTGTCCCCACCCCCCTAGTGTCCCCATCCCCCTAGTGTCCCCATCCCCTTAGTGTCCCCACCATCCTAGTGTCCCCATCCCCCTAGTGTCCCCACCCCCCTAGTGTCCCCACCACCCTAGTGTCCCCATCCCCCTAGTGTCCCCATCCCCTAGTGTCCCCACCACCCTAGTGTCCCCATCCCCCTAGTGTCCCCCACCCCCTAGTGTGCCCACCCCCTAGTGACCCCCCCCCCCTAGTGTCCCCACCCCCCTAGTGTCCCCACCACCCTAGTGTCCCCACCCCCCTAGTGTCCCCACCACCTAGTGTCCCCACCACCCTAGTGTCCCCACCACCCTAGTGTCCCCACCCCCCTAGTGTCCCCACCACCCTAGTGTCCCCCACCCCTCTAGTGTCCCCATCCCCCTAGTGTCCCCACCCCTCATGTCCCCACCCCCCTAGTGTCCCCACCACCCTAGTGTCCCCACCACCCTAGTGTCCCCACCACCCTAGTGTCCCCATCCCCCCTAGTGTCCCCACCACCCTAGTGTCCCCACCCTAGTGTCCCCACCCCCCTAGTGTCCCCACCACCCTAATGTCCCCACCACCCTAGTGGTCCCACCACCCTAGTGTCCCCCCCCCCCCTAGTGTCCCCACCACCCTAGTGTCCCCATCCCCCCTAGTGTCCCCATCCCCCTAGTGTCCCCATCCCCCTAGTGTCCCCACCACCCTAGTGTCCCCACCCCCCTAGTGTCCCCATCCCCCCTAGTGTCCCCATCCCCCCTAGTGTCCCCACTCCCCCAGTGTCCCCACCCCCCTAGGGTCCCCACCCCTCACACACCCCAGTGTAACCACCCCCAACCACCATATCTCCAACCCCCTAGTGTCCCCCCCCCTCCAGTGTCCCCACCCCCCTAGTGTCCCCACCCACCCCCCTAGTGTTCCCACCCCCCACCAGTGTCCCCACTCCCCTAGTGTCCCCACCCCCCCCCCTAGTGTTCCCACCCCCCACCAGTGTCCCCACTCCCCTAGTGTCCCCACCCCCCCTAGTGTTCCCACCCCCCACCAGTGTCCCCACCACCCTAGTGCCCCCCCCCCCTAGTGTCCCCACCCCCCTAGTGTCCCCACCCCCCTAGTGTCCCCACCCCCCCTAGTGTCCCCACCCCCCCTAGTATTCCCACCCCCCTACTATTCTTACCCCCCCCCAAGTGTCCCCACCCCCCCTAGTGTCCCCAACCACCCAGTGTCCCCACCCACCCCTAGTGTCCCCACCCCCCCTAATATCGCCACCCCTCCTTTCAGGCTGCACCAGGCCTGGCCACAGTGGTGTCTCACCTGTTTGACCGACTCAAAGACAGGCAGGCCCAAGTGTGTCTTGCCAGCCTTTCCCGGGGACACGCCCCCCACGAACTTGGAGCCGTACTCCAGCGCCTGCTGGCTGTGGAAGGTGCCCTGAAAACAGGAAGCACGCGTGTCATGCTTTCCCATTCCGTGAACCCGAGTCTGCAGTGACTCTGGCACAGTTCGCAATGAATGCGTAATGGACTTGACCCTTTGCATTACAGCATTGCACCAAAAACAGTTCGTTTTGATACTAATTTTTTCTCCACTTTTTATAGAAATCATTCAAATGTCAAAACTTGTTTCCATTTCAACACAAACATTTTATTTTATTGAATAAACGCCGGTTTATTGCATTGTGGCGAGACAACGTTTTTCCATATCTTCTGTTTATTATTATTATTACCAGGTGTCTGCTGAGCCGTAGCCTTAGTGGTTTTTCCTTGCCCTGAGCCGGTGTTAGCAGAGAAATGACCCCTGTGTAAGGAGAATGACTTGGAAGTGTTGTAAGTTGTGGACTCCACTGGCGTTTTCACGTCAACCAATCTATGACTTTCAGCTAGTGAACTGATCAATCAGAGCGGAGTGGGATGAGCTGTGGGGATTGGACAGAGTGAACAGTGTGACGTCAGAGAGTGCATTTAAGCAAGTGTTGCAGGATGTTCAGGGCGTCATTACATTTATTTTTAGCAAAGCAGAATCCTCGAAGATGCTGGCGCCCTGCTTAGGATAGGTGTTTTTCCCTTGGCAGTGGCCATGTAATGAGGTGGAAAAAGGAGAGTGATAGCGGAGAGAAGCCGCAGCCCGCCCGGAACCGACTAGAAGAAAACCCCTTTCAAGTGGGGTGATGAAGTGGTGGATTGCCTGCCTGCCTGCCTGCCTGCCGGCCTGCTTGCCTGCTTGTCTGAAGCGAGGCGGCCTGTCTCGCAGAAAAACCGACTCCTCTACAGGGAAGAAGGAGGAAGAACGAGTCCCCTCCATCTCTACGAACCAGAAGTAGAACACCAGAGAGAATGCCGAGTCTCCGTACTTTTTCATCGTTGTGGTGATTTTTCCCGAGTCACCGGCTGCAATGTCGGTGCACTCAAACCCTTTCCCCCCGTCCCTCAACCCCTGTGTAGCACGCACTAGGCGTGGGGGTTAAGCCCGTGCAACAACTGCTCCACGGTTTCATCCAGAGGTCAGATAAGTACATTGTTCTTTTACTTGGCTCAGGGCAGACGTTTATTTTCCATGTTTGTTTTCCCTCCTCGCGAGTTTTGTCATGACTGCTGAATCCTTGTTTAACTATGCTTGCATTTGATGAATTTTGTGGCGCTTAACGCCCTTTCCCCTTTCTAGGGTGATTGCAGATGAATGATTAAAATATCCATTTGAATATTGATACTGGTTTTGCCATTTCTTTACTGTCAGACAGTTTACATCAGTAGTTTGAGTGAGGAAATGAAGGTGCGTGCATTGGTTCTCCAAGATTTTACCCCTAGACATTGAAACAAGCCATTTAATTTATTCAGTTGGGATGAGTTAAATTAACGTAAAGAACGAGCACGTCACATGCATCAACAAGAGTAAGTCAAGAGTTTTGTGTGAAATAGTCTTAGAACTACTTTAACTGCATATGTCAGGGAGCAGATCAGCTATCCCACAAGCCTCTTGTGTGACCTCCATTTGAATATTTCAGACGAAAACCTTCCATCACATGATGTCCACTGGGCTAGAGACACTTGCGCCAGTATGCGAAGTATCTAGTGAACTAGAATGATGCATTCCACCCCAGAGGACTCTTTGCATGATGCCAGTGCTACCACTGCAAAGAGATCAAACAGGTGCCAAAACAGGCTGTACATATGTACGACAATAAGTATCAAAACAGATGGTGCATACAAAACTAAGTACTGAAATCAGCTGTGCATACATTGAGTATTGTCAATGTGGAGCACAGGAAGTGAGTGCTCATCACTCCATGTCAATGTGGAGCACAGGAAGTGAGTACCCATCACTCCATCTCAATGTGGAGAGCAGGAAGTGAGTGCACATCACTCCGAGTCAATGTGGAGCACAACAAGTGAGTGCTCATCACTCCATGTCAATGTGGAGCACAGGAAGTGAGTACCCATCACTCCATCTCAATGTGGAGCACAACAAGTGAGTGCTCATCACTCCATGTCAATGTGGAGCACAGGAAGTGAGTGCTCATCACTCCATGTCAATGTGGAGCACAACAAGTGAGTGCTCATCACTCCATGTCAATGTGGAGCACAACAAGTGAGTGCTCATCACTCCATGTCGATGTGGAGCACAACAAGTGAGTGCTCATCACTCCATGTCAATGTGGAGCACAACAAGTGAGTGCTCATCACTCCATGTCAATGTGGAGCACAGGAAGTGAGTACCCATCACTCCATCTCAATGTGGAGCACAACAAGTGAGTGCTCATCACTCCATGTCAATGTGGAGCACAGGAAGTGAGTACCCATCACTCCATCTCAATGTGGAGCACAACAAGTGAGTGCTCATCACTCCATGTCAATGTGGAGCACAGGAAGTGAGTGCTCATCACTCCGAGTCAATGTGGAGCACAACAAGTGAGTGCTCATCACTCCATGTCAATGTGGAGCACAGGAAGTGAGTACCCATCACTCCATCTCAATGTGGAGCACAACAAGTGAGTGCTCATCACTCCATGTCAATGTGGAGCACAACAAGTGAGTGCTCATCATTCCATGTCAATGTGGAGCACAACAAGTGAGTGCTCATCACTCCATGTCAATGTGGAGCACAACAAGTGAGTGCTCATCACTCCATGTCAATGTGGAGCACAACAAGTGAGTGCTCATCACTCCATGTCAATGTGGAGCACAGGAAGTGAGTGCTCATCACTCCATGTCAATGTGGAGCACAACAAGTGAGTGCTCATCACTCCATGTCGATGTGGAGCACAACAAGTGAGTGCTCATCACTCCATGTCAATGTGAGCACAACAAGTGAGTGCCCATCACTCCATGTCAATGTGGAGCACAACAAGTGAGTGCTCATCACTCCATGTCAATGTGGAGCACAACAAGTGAGTGCTCATCACTCCATGTCGATGTGGAGAGCAGGAAAGGAGTGCTCATCACTCCATGTCAATGTGGAGCACAACAAGTGAGTGCTCATCACTCCATGTCAATGTGGAGCACAACAAGTGAGTGCTCATCACTCCATGTCAATGTGGAGAGCAGGAAGTGAGTGCTCATCACTCCATGTCAATGTGGAGAGCAGGAAGTGAGTGCTCATCACTCCATGTCGATGTGGAGCACAGGAAGTGAGTGCTCATCACTCCATGTCAATGTGGAGCACAGGAAGTGAGTGCTCATCACTCCATGTGGATGTGGAGCACAGGAAGTGAGTGCTCATCACTCCATGTCAATGTGGAGCACAGGAAGTGAGTGCACATCACTCCATGTTGATGCGGAGCACAGGAAGTGAGTGCTCATCACTCCATGTCAATGTGGAGCACAGGAAGTGAGTGCTCATCACTCCATGTCAATGTGGAGCACAGGAAGTGAGTGCCCATCACTCCATGTCGATGTGGAGAGCAGGAAGTGAGTGCCCATCACTCCATGTTGATGTGGAGAGCAGGAAGTGAGTGCCCATCACTCCATGTTGATGTGGAGAGCAGGAAGTGAGTGCTCATCACTCCATGTCGATGTGGAGCACAGGAAGTGAGTGCTCATCACTCCATGTCAATGTGGAGCACAGGAAGTGAGTGCACATCACTCCATGTTGATGCGGAGCACAGGAAGTGAGTGCTCATCACTCCATGTCAATGTGGAGCACAGGAAGTGAGTGCCCATCACTCCATGTCGATGTGGAGAGCAGGAAGTGAGTGCCCATCACTCCATGTCGATGTGGAGAGCAGGAAGTGAGTGCCCATCACTCCATGTTGATGTGGAGCACAGGAAGTGAGTGCCCATCACTCCATGTTGATGTGGAGAGCAGGAAGTGAGTGCCCATCACTCCATGTTGATGTGGAGAGCAGGAAGTAGATGTAGATAAAGTCTAGCAACATCACTGTCAGATCTTTATTGTCTTCATGTGGTTTTTTGAACAAAACAATGTCTGCTTGCAGCTAGCCTTAGTGCTTCTTTCAGGACAATAGTGACTGTGCTTGTGGTGACAAACTGCACACACACAGACAGGTCATGAAATCCTGACAGACACAGCATGTGTGCATGGCACCTGGCATGCGTGCATGGCACCTGGCATGCGTGCATGGCACCTGGCATGCGTGCATGGCACCTGGCATGCGTGCATGGCACCTGGCATGCGTGCATGGCACCTGGCATGCGTGCATGGCACCTGGCATGCGTGCATGGCACCTGGCATGCGTGCATGGCACCTGGCATGTGTGCATAGCACCTGGCATGCGTGCATGGCACCTGGCATGTTTCTGTAGGAGAGGTAGATGAGACAGCATGCTCAAGGTGAAATGTGATTAACGCCATGTCATCATTATTAGTAGTTGCAGACTCTAAATGGTACAGATATCGGCAATCAGAAATTTCATTTCAGTTTTCTGAAGTTATCATTTTTAATTTATTAATATTCATTGCCTACTAGTACTAACATCACAGCTCATGACACCTTTCTTCAAAGTCACAGCAACTCACTTGCTTGCCTGTGAAGCCCTGGCAGATCACTTTGGTGTCCTTGTTGATGAGCAGGTTTTTCCTGGTGTCTGTGTAGCATGACCTCCACGCGGCCACTTGGCGGTTGGCAGCTGCAATCAGAAAAAAACAAAGATGTTTCTCAGACCAAACTAAATATCGCATTTTAAACAATTGTCTTAACAATTCCAATGCACAGAGCAAGGACACTGGCTCAGTGTGTTCATACACTGTAAGGACACTCACTGTGTGTTCATACACTTTAAGGACACTCACTGTGTGTTCATACACTGCAAGGACACTAGCTCTGTTTGTTCATACACTGCAAGGACACTGGCTCAGCGTGATCATACACTGTAAGGACACTGGCTCTGTGTTCATACACTGTACGGACACTGGTTCAGCGTGTTCATACACTGTAAGGACACTGGTTCAGTGTGTGTTCATACACTGTAAGGACACTGGTTCAGTGTGTGTTCATACACTGGAAGGACAATGGCCCTGTGTGTTCATACACTGTAAGGACACTGGTTCAGTGTGTGTTCATACAATGGAAGGACAATGGCCCTGTGTGTTCATACACTGTAAGGACAATGGCCCTATACAGAAGACTGACAAAATGGGGCTATCCTTACCCTCCATCCATCCCCGTGTGTGTAGGTGTGTGTGTGTGTGTGCATGCATGTGTGCATGCATGTGCATATGTGTGTGGTATTAGATCAAATTCTACTCGAGTGCATGTGTGTAAACAAGCAAAAACCACTGTGCGGAGTGCATACAATTTCATATGGGTGTACATCTAATGTTAATGTCTCTGCAATTCATAACAGGTGCATTTGTGTGTGGTGTTCCTGCGGATCATGGTGTACTCCATTGGATACAATCAGCATTGGGGTTAGTATGCAAATCTACCAGATCAGAGGTGGGCTTGTACTGTCTCCACCCATGTGTCTGTTTACTGCATGTATGCATACCTCATTCTACACACAACGCTGACATCTTGGAAGTAAAACCCTGCATCAGCTACAAACTGGCTCGGAAAATCTTGACATAACTTATCACCATCTCGTGAGCCTATACTGTGTAAAAACTGTCAAGATTGGATCGTCCAGTCAACTGTTCAAAAACTGTCAAGATTGGATCGTCCAGTCAACTGTTCAAAAACTACACGCGTGCATTGGCAGGATGTGTATAAAGTCCTGCAGGTGCACTACGTTTTTCCAATGTCCTTTCGTGAGAACGAAGTGAAATTAATTTTCATGACAGGTGTGACGTCGACACCGCACGGTACACCGTACTCGGGACTGTGCGTCAAGCCGGGACTGGGTAGAGGACAGCAACGTCTCCAAAAGTCATACTCATAGTGACAATTCGTCCCAGATTCAAAGAGACTCAGTAGATACCAAATTCCCCTCGAAACAGAAGCATGCAATTCCTCCATTCGGAGGTGCAAAGTCTGAAAGACTATAACTCGTAGTAGAACGGTTCTTGTCCTCTTATCAATGCCACGGTAGGGGACTCGCAGTAGACTACTGACTAGTACTAGTACTAGTAGTAGTAGTAGGACACTAGTCATCACAGTTCACCGTAGACGACTGTAATAAGAGCAAATGCAGACGAAGTACGGAGAAAGGCGTACTTATTTAGGCCAACAAAAGCGTGCAGTACAGAACTTAAACAATTAAACTCCCTTCGCGATTGTCATTTTCAACAAACAGCAGCTATACCTGCCAACCTTGAGAACACTCTGCTAGCAGCAGCCATGATGGCACAGGAAAGGTCACCGGGGTGAACTGCTATTTCATCCAATGACTGTGCAGGTTACAGAAACCATTGACAGTGAGCAATACAACATGGCGACTGATGAAGTAAGTGTCTGACATTATCATTTTTGCATACATGAAATATCATTGAATGTCTGGATTTGGTAATTATTTATTGATTTAGAAAGATATATCTTAATAATGTAAAAATGCCGGCCAAGATTTGACTGATCTTCAAATTGTGGAAGTAGTCTCTACGCTGTGTTAATATAAGATGGACATGATCATTCATGATGATGATGATTCTCGCGGAAATGAATTTCTAAATGACTGTCCTTTAGTCAGATTCATTATCTGTCGTTTTCACTTAGGTTCGTGGAAGAGAAGGACGATACACATTTTAGTGTAATACAGAAATCTCAATGACGATGAGCGAGCTCGCGGGCGAGCGCGCGCGCGCGTGTGTGCGTGTAAAACTTCATCGTTCCGTACACAAAATACGTTCCCGTTGGTATTAATCGCATGGCATGGTTATGGTTGTGTGGGAGCTATCATGTGAGAAAACTCAGAAAAGTGCCATTGGTGGCTGGGCACAGGCGTCGTTTTATAGCAACTTCTGCATCCGACAGTCAAGGATGCCGAGAACAGACATCACGCCTGCCTTGTCCATCACAACAGCTGACGTCTTGTTGCAGTCTGTCACTAAAGATGCCAGTTTTCTTTTCTTTCCTTTCCTTGTAAACAATATGGCCCTTACTGTGTGACAGTATCATATTATTACTTGTGTCATTCATTTGCTGTTAGTAACATTCATCTCGAATGAACCAGCCTACAGTTTGAGTAATTTTGTGGTTTTGTTAATTTTAATGCTTTTTATGTAAGGGAACCAGTCAATCATTTTGAACGGTTTAAACACCCCATGCATTGGAACAGAAACCCAGTACAGCAGATGCAACATTGTTTACCCCCTCACCCAGTGAAATCTCAGACAGACAGAAACACTGTTTATTTATCCAATCAGACAAATGTACTGGGGGAGGGGGGAGGGGGGGGGGGGGGGAGGCGAACATGCACTACACACTAATCTAATTTCTACAGTACAACTCCTGTCATTGAAGATGCATGCTGCCCTTGCCTAAGGCAATGCAGAGTATGCACAGTGCATGCACATTTTGTGCAGGCCTATGACTATGCAATGTATGCAAATGATGTGCCTTTGGCTGCCCAGGGTCACAAGATGGACAGCTTGGCGCGGCTGCCCACTGCCCACTGCACCAAGGTCTTCATACAGAGGGACTACCTGGATGGCACCGCTGTCAAGTTCCAAAACAAATTCCCACAGGAGCTGGAGGGAAAGGTGCAGTGCTGGTTCCATTGTTCTGTCTCCACCCACTCCTCCTTTCTGTTTGCCACCATTCTTGTCCACTCCAGATATTTAAACAAATCCAGAATTTTCCTGTCTCAGGGATAGAACCATGGCACTGTGCCTTACACATTGTCCAACCCCAAAGCATGCTCACCTATCTCCCCCGGTTGAAAGGACAGGGTTTCAACAGGCGAGTAGAGGCTGAGGGGCTGACAATGCACACATACAAGAGGGGAGACCACTGGGGGGTAGGCTACCAGAAAGAGAGCTACACTGGCTGCCTGTCCACCAACGTATTGTGTTCAAAACACTGTGTCATGTGTTCAAGTGCGTCAATGGTTTGGCCCCGCTGTATCTGGTTGAGCTCCTCAAGACTTATAAGCCTGTGAGGGATCTCAGATCTTCGGCGCAGTCATTACTCCATGTGCCACGCTACAACACCAAGAGATCTGGGGAGAGAGCATTCTCGTATGCTGGACCAAAACTCTGGAACGATATCCCAGACAGACTGAGGAAATCTCCTTCAATACAGACTTTCAAGTCACAGCTAAAAACTCTTTTATTCAAAGGGTGAACGTGTTGAGCGCCTTGAGCATGCCTTTGGGTGTGAGATTGGCGCTATATAAGAGCCAAAATACATACATACATACATACATATATTTTAGACAAGATGGCAGGAAAGTGAAGTTCCTGTAACACTTTTTGTTTTTGCTTTGGCGCGGCATAGACATTGAACCAAAGTTGACGCAGTCACCCAGAGGAGTAGGTGCATCGTAGGTGTTCACCAAGTATCATTCATGGTAATCCTGTCTGAGCATGAATGATCATACTTGCTCACTACGGTGCACCTGCCCCACTGTGTGACCGTGTTAGCTTTGGTCCAACGTCTACGAATTGCCAAATTAAAAACTAAATGTATTTACAGGAACTTCACTTCTCTTCCATCTTGTCCAAAATACTGTCCACTCCACTTGACCGTTTCCCTCTTGCTTGGAGCTACGGAGACGGCTTGAACATTTTCTTTGGGAGGCCTTGGGTAATCCATTCTCAAGTCTGTTCTCAGGAACCACTTTGCCAGGGATTCTAAAACTTGTCAAAGTTAGAAATGGAAGTGAGTCATTCTTAGCTAGTGGAAACACCTCTTTCAAGCCCCCAAAACAAAATGTATGATAATTTTCTTTACAAAATCAAATCATATTTGTGTTTTACTTATGTAAAGGCATCTGGAAAAACGGTACCCTGGCAAAAAGTGTATTTTATGCATGTTTAATTTTAATTCAATCTTGATTTTTGTGCTGAAAATGGCATCAGAAAACGGGAAAGCTGACACCATACTTTTGATTTGCCCCATGCAATAACTTTTAAGTTAGTGAAACCCAATTGATTGCTTGTATGTGGTTGGCCATGGATTGAATAAAGGAGCTATACATTCAAATGCTTTTAATTGCTTGCTTTTGGTCGTAAATTTGGGGTTTAAAATCGAGGGTTACTTGCGTACTCATGGCGTCACAAAATTCCGCTCTTCAACTTTAGGTCCAGCAGACGACAAAACTACACAATACACAGCATTCTGTTGGAAACTGGAAAACATATGAAACACAAGCACGTTGTTATAAATAAAAGGAGAAAGTAGATTGCAGGAGGCTTGTAATGTCTTGGTTTGAGTTTGGTGTCGCGTTCGTCACGCAGGTTCGCAAAGTTTATTTTCGAAGGTTTTTTTAATAAATGCTGCGACATCGCTATGACTGACTGGCCCAGAAACCTGTATTTTCATACTCTACACCAAACTTGATGACGTTTTATGTAAATTAGTCACTTGTGGCACCTTTCTACAGCAAATTCAATGACGTGTCACACGTTGGCAATCCCACGTGCGCAGGTTACCGCGTGTTTTACTTTGTACTGCTCTGGTTGAATATCGCTCGGTTTCGGACTTCTTTCGTTTACAAAGTGTGCGCAGTTTCTAAAGCTATATAGTATTGAATACAGTGCTCAGTTTTGACTGAGCAGCGATAGATTTAGAAACTTAGTCGATTTGCTTCCGGAAAATTTCCATCGCGTGTTGATTTTTTGGGTGTCGTGTGTGTTGCAGGTAACCGGGAAACCAAGTGATCTGCGTTGCTTTTGTAGAAAATGTCTTGTTTCTTTCCGTCATGTATGTTTTGTCGATCAAACTAACTATTGCTAAAGTACTGAGCAGTGATTTATCTTATTCTCAAGGAACTTTGAAGCATGGGATCAGGCTTCTTGCATCACACGCATCACCATTTTGTGGTGGCACACGTGTTGCAGGTAACCAGAAAACAAAGCGATCTGTGTTGCTTTCCCATAAAACATCTTGTTTCTTTCCGACATGCATGTTTAGTCGATCATGCTAACTATTGCAAAAGAACTGAGCAGTGATTTGTCTTTTAATTGACCTGACAAGGGTGGAGTGGAGGTGTCCTTCCTCAGAAAGAAAGGAAATTCTTACCATTTCCCCCAGATCCCAGATGAGGATTTCTGCATTCTACATGATGTCAACTTCGACGCGCGCGGACATTATTTTTTAAAGTTTTGATCTGCAAATTCTTCTGAATACAAAGATAAAACTACTCCATTGTTTGTTTTTATTTGCTTTACTTGTTTCCCTTCATTATTCTGTCTTTGCTGTCCTTTTGATGTCAGTCATGCAGTGGGGTCGTGCATCGCGCAGGTTACCATTTTCATTTGAATAGCCAATTTTCATCAAATAATTAGTGTTATTATGTGATCCTTGAAATATTTCAAGTGTCTGTATACATATGTGAACATCATGTGACTTCAGTATGATTGTGATTGTACAAAAATCTGGACTGAAGGGAAAAAAATAAGTGGGATGGTAACCTGCACATGGCGTCACACATTTGCTTTCCTCATACCCCTTGCCAGTTGCACTCATTATCTTTAAAAATCATTCACATTGATGGATAAATGAGTACTTCAATCATATTAATAGCTTTTGGGGGGAAAAAAGATTTCTAGTGATTAATTTCATGCATTGATGTCACAACATCATGCAGGTTACCCGTGCAGGGACCCCCCACAATTACAATTTTTTTTGTCTAAAGTATTATAGACACTGATTCACTGCTTACATATTCAGATAGTTGATACACATTTCTTCAAAATGGCACAAGTTGTTGGACCCTTCTAGTAAGTTTGTTATTTGAATCAAATTCCTGTATTTGGTCTACTAGCTAAGAATGACTCGTCTGTTTGCATGGGGATGTTGTGGGCATGTTCTGGGCATGTTCTGGGCATGTTCTGGGCATGTTCTGGGGGATGGTAGAGCTCACTGGTCATGTGTCCAGGGTGGACAGAACCAAAACAGAATGCCCCGAGCACATGTGATCTTGACACCAGCACAGAGCTGTACATGTAGGCAGGATGCCATGATCTCTGCTGATGCCAGTCTTGGTTACTGAGACATAAGTGAGGCAGGGGAAGCACATTAGAGGCATGGTATTTTTTGGTCAGTTGGAAGAAAAAGTATGTGTAATTCCGTTAATGCTGAAGAGGTTGCATCTAGATCTCAAACTCAAAGCAACCTATTTCTTGGTTTTACTTTTTTTCTGTGATAAACATTATGGATGTTACTTGTTAGGATGCACTTCCCCAAAGACTTCTTTGGAATGTCTTTTAGTCTCCACCTTTGTTGCAAATTGACTGCAGACTGTTTCAGCAGAATTGACTGAAGACTGTAGCAGAATTGACTGCAGACTGTTTCAGCAGAATTGAGTGCAGACTGTTTCAGCATAATTGACTGCAGACTGTTTCAGCAGAATTGAGTGCAGACTGTTTCAGCAGAATTGACTGCAGACTGTTTCAGCAGAATTGACTGCAGACTGTTTCAGCAGAATTGAGTGCAGACTGTTTCAGCAGAATTGACAGCAGACTGTTTCAGCAGAATTGACTGCAGACTCTGAGTTTCAGCATAATTGAGTGCAGACTGTTTCAGCAGAATTGACTGCAGACTGTTTCAGAAGAATTGAGTGCAGACTGTTTCAGCAGAATTGAGTGCAGACTGTTTCAGCAGAATTGACAGCAGACTGTTTCAGCAGAATTGACAGCAGACTGTTTCAGCAGAATTGACTGCAGACTGTTTCAGCAGAATTGAGTGCAGACTGTTTCAGCAGAATTGACAGCAGACTGTTTCAGCAGAATTGACTGCAGACTGTTTCAGCAGAATTGAGTGCAGACTGTTTCAGCAGAATTGAGTGCAGACTGTTTCAGCAGAATTGACAGCAGACTGTTTCAGCAGAATTGACTGCAGACTGTTTCAGCAGAATTGACTGCAGACTGTTTCAGCAGAATTGACTGCAGACTGTTTCAGCAGAATTGACAGCAGACTGTTTCAGCAGAATTGACTGCAGACTGTTTCAGCAGAATTGACTGCAGACTGTTTCAGCGCCTGCAGACTGTTTCAGCAGAATTGACTGCAGACTGTTTCAGCAGAATTGACTGCAGACTGTTTCAGCAGAATTGACTGCAGACTGTTTCAGCAGAATTGACTGCAGACTGTTTCAGTAGAAGATCAACACCCTGAGTAGGCCGCATACATCAAGATTCAGTTTACATTTTGACAGGATGCAAAAAAAATTCCCAAACTCTTTGCCATGATAGCTGTGTACACACACACTGCCAACCTTGTTTCAGATTGACCGCAGTTCATTTGAGCAGATGATCAACACGCTGAATGGGCTGTATGCGGAGGCCGAGAGTCTGAGCGGGCGGACATACTGCGAGAGCTGCTTTGCCTGTCTCACCGCCTACATCATCTACCTGTGCATGGACACTTACTATGAGAAGGTGGGTACTGCTGCTGGCAGTGTCAAGAAGGTGCAGCACCATGACAATTGGTAGACTGTATGTGTATGTTGGCAGTGTCTGAAGTAGGTGAAGTGTTACTTGTCTGTGTTTGCAGTGTCTGAAGCGGTGAAGTGCTACATGTGTGTGTTTGCAGTGTCTGAAGTAGGTGAAGTGCTACATGTCTGTGTTTGCAGTGTCTGAAGAAGGTGAAGTGCTACATGTCTGTGTGTTTGCAGTGTCTGAAGTAGGTGAAGTGCTACATATCTGTGTTTGCAGTGTCTGAAGTAGTGAAGTGCTACATATCTGTGTTTGCAGTGTCTGAAGTAGGTGAAGTGCTACATGTCTGTGTGTTTGCAGTGTCTGAAGTAGGTGAAGTGCTACATATCTGTGTTTGCAGTGTCTGAAGAAGGTGAAGTGCTACATGTCTGTGTGTTTGCAGTGTCTGAAGTAGGTGAAGTGCTACATATCTGTGTTTGCAGTGTCTGAAGTAGGTGAAGTGCTACATGTCTGTGTGTTTGCAGTGTCTGAAGTAGGTGAAACTCTACATGTCTGTGTGTTGGCAGTGTATGAAGAAGGTGAAGTGCTACATGTGTGTGTGTTGGCAGTGTCTGAAGAAGGTGAAGTGCTACATGTCTGTGTGTTTGCAGTGTCTGAAGTAGGTGAAACTCTACATGTCTGTGTGTTGGCAGTGTATGAAGAAGGTGAAGTGCTACATGTGTGTGTGTTGGCAGTGTCTGAAGAAGGTGAAGTGCTACATGTCTGTGTGTTTGCAGTGTCTGAAGTAGGTGAAACTCTACATGTCTGTGTGTTTGCAGTGTCTGAAGTAGGTGAAACTCTACATGTCTGTGTGTTGGCAGTGTCTGAAGAAGGTGAAGTGCTACATGTCTGTGTGTTGGCAGTGTCTGAAGTAGGTGAAGTGCTACATGTCTGTGTGTTTGCAGTGTCTGAAGTAGGTGAAACTCTACATGTCTGTGTGTTTGCAGTGTCTGAAGAAGGTGAAGTGCTACATGTCTGTGTGTTGGCAGTGTCTGAAGAAGGTGAAGTGCTACATGTGTGTGTTGGCAGTGTCTGAAGAAGGTAAAGTGCTACATGTCTGTGTTTGCAGTGTCTGAAGTAGGTGAAGTGTTACATGTGTGTGTTGGCAGTGTCTGAAGTAGGTGAAGTGCTACATGTCTGTGTGTTTGCAGTGTCTGAAGTAGGTGAAGTGCTACATGTCTGTGTGTTGGCAGTGTCTGAAGTAGGTGAAGTGCTACATGTGTGTGTGTTGGCAGTGTCTGAAGTAGGTGAAGTGCTTCATGTCTGTGTTTGCAGTGTCTGAAGTAGGTGAAGTGCTACATGTGTGTGTGTTGGCAGTGTCTGAAGTAGGTGAAGTGCTACATGTCTGTGTGTTGGCAGTGTCTGAAGTAGGTGAAGTGTTACTTGTGTGTGTTTGCAGTGTCTGAAGAAGGTGAAGTGTTACTTGTGTGTGTTTGCAGTGTCTGAAGAAGGTGAAGTGCTACATATCTGTGTTTGCAGTGTCTGAAGTAGGTGAAGTGCTACATGTGTGTGTGTTGGCAGTGTCTGAAGTAGGTGAAGTGCTTCATGTCTGTGTTTGCAGTGTCTGAAGTAGGTGAAGTGCTACATGTGTGTGTGTTGGCAGTGTCTGAAGTAGGTGAAGTGCTACATGTCTGTGTGTTGGCAGTGTCTGAAGTAGGTGAAGTGCTACATGTGTGTGTGTTGGCAGTGTCTGAAGTAGGTGAAGTGCTTCATGTCTGTGTTTGCAGTGTCTGAAGTAGGTGAAGTGCTACATGTCTGTGTGTTGGCAGTGTCTGAAGTAGGTGAAGTGTTACATGTGTGTGTGTTGGCAGTGTCTGAAGTAGGTGAAGTGCTACATGTCTGTGTGTTGGCAGTGTCTGAAGAAGGTGAAGTGCTACATGTCTGTGTGTTGGCAGTGTCTGAAGTAGGTGAAGTGCTACATGTCTGTGTGTTGGCAGTGTCTGAAGTAGGTGAAACTCTACATGTCTGTGTGTTTGCAGTGTCTGAAGTAGGTGAAGTGCTTCATGTCTGTGTTTGCAGTGTCTGAAGTAGGTGAAGTGCTACATGTCTGTGTGTTGGCAGTGTCTGAAGTAGGTGAAGTGCTACATGTCTGTGTGTTTGCAGTGTCTGAAGTAGGTGAAGTGCTACATGTGTGTGTGTTGGCAGTGTCTGAAGTAGGTGAAGTGCTTCATGTCTGTGTTTGCAGTGTCTGAAGTAGGTGAAGTGCTACATGTGTGTGTGTTGGCAGTGTCTGAAGTAGGTGAAGTGCTACATGTCTGTGTTGGCAGTGTCTGAAGTAGGTGAAGTGCTACATGTCTGTGTGTTGGCAGTGTCTGAAGTAGGTGAAGTGTTACATGTCTGTGTGTTGGCAGTGTCTGAAGTAGGTGAAGTGCTACATGTCTGTGTGTTGGCAGTGTCTGAAGTAGGTGAAGTGCTACATGTGTGTGTGTTGGCAGTGTCTGAAGAAGGTGAAGTGCTACATGTGTGTGTTGGCAGTGTCTGAAGAAGGTGAAGTGCTACATGTCTGTGTGTTGGCAGTGTCTGAAGTAGGTGAAGTGCTACATGTCTGTGTGTTGGCAGTGTCTGAAGTAGGTGAAACTCTACATGTCTGTGTGTTGGCAGTGTCTGAAGTAGGTGAAGTGCTACATGTCTGTGTGTTGGCAGTGTCTGAAGTAGGTGAAGTGCTACATGTCTGTGTGTTGGCAGTGTCTGAAGTAGGTGAAGTGCTACATGTCTGTGTGTTGGCAGTGTCTGAAGTAGGTGAAACTCTACATGTCTGTGTGTTTGCAGTGTCTGAAGTAGGTGAAGTGCTACATGTCTGTGTTTGCAGTGTCTGAAGTAGGTGAAGTGCTACATGTGTGTGTTGGCAGTGTCTGAAGTAGGTGAAGTGCTACATGTCTGTGTTTGCAGTGTCTGAAGTAGGTGAAGTGCTTCATGTCTGTGTTTGCAGTGTCTGAAGTAGGTGAAGTGCTACATGTGTGTGTTGGCAGTGTCTGAAGTAGGTGAAGTGCTTCATGTCTGTGTTTGCAGTGTCTGAAGTAGGTGAAGTGCTACATGTGTGTGTTGGCAGTGTCTGAAGTAGGTGAAGTGTTACATGTCTGTGTTTGCAGTGTCTGAAGTAGAAGAAGTGCTACATGTGTGTGTTGGCAGTGTCTGAAGTAGGTGAAGTGCTACATGTGTGTGTTGGCAGTGTCTGAAGTAGGTGAAGTGCTACATGTCTGTGTTGGCAGTGTCTGAAGTAGGTGAAGTGCTACATGTCTGTGTTTGCAGTGTCTGAAGAAGGTGAAGTGCTACATGTGTGTGTGTTGGCAGTGTCTGAAGTAGGTGAAGTGCTACATATTTGTGTGTTTGCAGTGTCTGAAGTAGGTGAAGTGCTACATGTCTGTGTTGGCAGTGTCTGAAGTAGGTGAAGTGCTACATGTCTGTGTTTGCAGTGTCTGAAGAAGGTGAAGTGCTACATGTGTGTGTGTTGGCAGTGTCTGAAGTAGGTGAAGTGCTACATATTTGTGTGTTTGCAGTGTCTGAAGTAGGTGAAGTGCTACATGTCTGTGTTTGCAGTGTCTGAAGAAGGTGAAGTGCTACATGTCTGTGTGTTGGCAGTGTCTGAAGTAGGTCAAGCGCTACATGTCTGTGTGTTGGCAGTGTCTGAAGTAGGTGAAGTGCTACATGTCTGTGTGTTGGCAGTGTCTGAAGTAGGTGAAGTGCTTCATGTCTGTGTGTTTGCAGTGTCTGAAGCGGTGAAGTGCTACATGTGTGTGTTGGCAGTGTCTGAAGTAGGTGAAGCGCTACATGTCTGTGTTGGCAGTGTCTGAAGTAGGTGAAGCGCTACATGTCTGTGTGTTTGCAGTGTCTGAAGTAGGTGAAGTGCTACATGTCTGTGTGTTGGCAGTGTCTGAAGTAGGTGAAGTGTTAATTGTGTGTGTTTGCAGTGTCTGAAGAAGGTGAAGTGCTACATGTGTGTGTTGGCAGTGTCTGAAGTAGGTGAAGTGCTACATGTCTGTGTGTTGGCAGTGTCTGAAGTAGGTGAAGTGTTACATGTCTGTGTGTTGGCAGTGTCTGAAGTAGGTGAAGTGCTACATGTCTGTGTGTTGGCAGTGTCTGAAGTAGGTGAAGTGTTACATGTCTGTGTGTTGGCAGTGTATGAAGAAGGTGAAGTGCTACATGTCTGTGTTGGCAGTGTCTGAAGAAGGTGAAGTGCTACATGTCTGTGTGTTGGCAGTGTCTGAAGTGGTGAAGTGCTACATGTGTGTGTGTTGGCAGTGTCTGAAGTAGGTGAAGTGCTACATGTCTGTGTGTTGGCAGTGTCTGAAGTAGGTGAAGTGCTACATGTCTGTGTGTTTGCAGTGTCTGAAGTAGGTGAAGTGCTACATGTCTGTGTGTTGGCAGTGTCTGAAGTAGGTGAAGTGTTACATGTCTGTGTGTTGGCAGTGTCTGAAGTAGGTGAAGTGTTACTTGTGTGTGTTGGCAGTGTCTGAAGTAGGTGAAGTGCTACATGTGTGTGTTTGCAGTGTCTGAAGTAGGTGAAGTGTTACATGTCTGTGTGTTTGCAGTGTCTGAAGTAGGTGAAGTGCTACATGTGTGTGTGTTGGCAGTGTCTGAAGAAGGTGAAGTGTTACATGTCTGTGTGTTGGCAGTGTCTGAAGAAGGTGAAGTGCTACATGTCTGTGTGTTGGCAGTGTCTGAAGTAGGTGAAGTGCTACATGTCTGTGTGTTGGCAGTGTATGAAGAAGGTGAAGTGCTACATGTCTGTGTTGGCAGTGTCTGAAGTAGGTGAAGTGCTACATGTCTGTGTTGGCAGTGTCTGAAGTAGGTGAAGCGCTACATGTCTGTGTGTTGGCAGTGTCTGAAGAAGGTGAAGTGCTACATGTGTGTGTGTTGGCAGTGTCTGAAGTAGGTGAAGTGCTACATGTCTGTGTGTTGGCAGTGTCTGAAGTAGGTGAAGTGCTACATGTCTGTGTGTTGGCAGTGTCTGAAGTAGGTGAAGTGCTACATGTGTGTGTGTTTGCAGTGTCTGAAGTAGGTGAAGCGCTACATGTCTGTGTGTTTGCAGTGTCTGAAGAAGGTGAAGTGCTACATGTCTGTGTGTTTGCAGTGTCTGAAGTAGGTGAAGTGCTACATGTCTGTGTGTTTGCAGTGTCTGAAGTAGGTGAAGTGCTACATGTCTGTGTGTTGGCAGTGTCTGAAGTAGGTGAAGCGCTACATGTCTGTGTGTTTGCAGTGTCTGAAGAAGGTGAAGTGCTACATGTCTGTGTGTTGGCAGTGTCTGAAGTAGGTGAAGTGCTACATGTGTGTGTTGGCAGTGTCTGAAGTAGGTGAAGTGCTACATGTCTGTGTGTTGGCAGTGTCTGAAGTAGGTGAAGCGCTACATGTCTGTGTGTTTGCAGTGTCTGAAGAAGGTGAAGCGCTACATGTCTGTGTGTTTGCAGTGTCTGAAGAAGGTGAAGTGCTACATGTCTGTGTGTTTGCAGTGTCTGAAGTAGGTGAAGTGCTACATGTCTGTGTGTTGGCAGTGTCTGAAGTAGGTGAAGTGCTACATGTCTGTGTGTTTGCAGTGTCTGAAGAAGGTGAAGTGCTACATGTGTGTGTGTTTGCAGTGTCTGAAGTAGGTGAAGTGCTACATATTTGTGTGTTTGCAGTGTCTGAAGAAGGTGAAGTGCTACATATTTGTGTGTTTGCAGTGTCTGAAGAAGGTGAAGCGCTACATGTCTGTGTGTTGGCAGTGTCTGAAGTAGGTGAAGTGCTACATATTTGTGTGTTTGCAGTGTCTGAAGAAGGTGAAGTGCTACATATTTGTGTGTTTGCAGTGTCTGAAGAAGGTGAAGCGCTACATGTCTGTGTGTTGGCAGTGTCTGAAGAAGGTGAAGTGCTACATGTCTGTGTGTTGGCAGTGTCTGAAGTAGGTGAAGCGCTACATGTCTGTGTGTTGGCAGTGTCTGAAGTAGGTGAAGTGCTACATGTCTGTGTGTTGGCAGTGTCTGAAGTAGGTGAAGTGCTACATGTCTGTGTGTTTGCAGTGTCTGAAGTAGGTGAAGTGCTACATGTCTGTGTGTTGGCAGTGTCTGAAGTAGGTGAAGTGCTACATGTCTGTGTGTTTGCAGTGTCTGAAGAAGGTGAAGCGCTACATATTTGTGTGTTTGCAGTGTCTGAAGAAGGTGAAGTGCTACATGTGTGTGTGTTGGCAGTGTCTGAAGAATGTGAAGTGCTACATGTCTGTGTGTTTGCAGTGTCTGAAGTAGGTGAAGTGCTACATATTTGTGTGTTTGCAGTGTCTGAAGAAGGTGAAGTGCTACATATTTGTGTGTTTGCAGTGTCTGAAGAAGGTGAAGCGCTACATGTCTGTGTGTTGGCAGTGTCTGAAGTAGGTGAAGTGCTACATATTTGTGTGTTTGCAGTGTCTGAAGAAGGTGAAGTGCTACATGTCTGTGTTGGCAGTGTCTGAAGTAGGTGAAGTGCTACTTGTGTGTGTTTGCAGTGTCTGAAGTAGGTGAAGTGTTACATGTCTGTGTTTGCAGTGTCTGAAGTAGGTGAAGTGCTTCATGTCTGTGTGTTTGCAGTGTCTGAAGAAGGTGAAGTGCTACATATCTGTGTGTTTGCAGTGTCTGAAGAAGGTGAAGTGCTACATATTTGTGTGTTTGCAGTGTCTGAAGAAGGTGAAGTGCTACTTGTGTGTGTTTGCAGTGTCTGAAGTAGGTGAAGTGTTACATGTCTGTGTGTTTGCAGTGTCTGAAGTAGGTGAAGTGCTACATGTCTGTGTGTTTGCAGTGTCTGAAGTAGGTGAAGTGCTACATGTGTGTGTGTTGGCAGTGTCTGAAGTAGGTGAAGTGCTTCATGTCTGTGTTTGCAGTGTCTGAAGTAGGTGAAGCGCTACATGTCTGTGTGTTTGCAGTGTCTGAAGAAGGTGAAGTGCTACATGTCTGTGTGTTTGCAGTGTCTGAAGTAGGTGAAGTGCTACATGTCTGTGTGTTGGCAGTGTCTGAAGTAGGTGAAGCGCTACATGTCTGTGTGTTTGCAGTGTCTGAAGAAGGTGAAGTGCTACATGTCTGTGTGTTTGCAGTGTCTGAAGTAGGTGAAGTGCTACATGTCTGTGTGTTGGCAGTGTCTGAAGTAGGTGAAGCGCTACATGTCTGTGTGTTTGCAGTGTCTGAAGAAGGTGAAGTGCTACATGTCTGTGTGTTTGCAGTGTCTGAAGTAGGTGAAGTGCTACATGTCTGTGTGTTGGCAGTGTCTGAAGTAGGTGAAGCGCTACATGTCTGTGTGTTTGCAGTGTCTGAAGAAGGTGAAGTGCTACATGTCTGTGTGTTTGCAGTGTCTGAAGAAGGTGAAGTGCTACATGTCTGTGTGTTGGCAGTGTCTGAAGAAGGTGAAGTGCTACATGTCTGTGTGTTGGCAGTGTCTGAAGTAGGTGAAGCGCTACATGTCTGTGTGTTGGCAGTGTCTGAAGTAGGTGAAGTGCTACATGTCTGTGTGTTGGCAGTGTCTGAAGTAGGTGAAGTGCTACATGTCTGTGTGTTTGCAGTGTCTGAAGTAGGTGAAGTGCTACATGTCTGTGTGTTGGCAGTGTCTGAAGTAGGTGAAGTGCTACATGTCTGTGTGTTTGCAGTGTCTGAAGAAGGTGAAGCGCTACATATTTGTGTGTTTGCAGTGTCTGAAGAAGGTGAAGTGCTACATGTCTGTGTGTTGGCAGTGTCTGAAGTAGGTGAAGTGCTACATGTCTGTGTGTTTGCAGTGTCTGAAGTAGGTGAAGTGCTACATGTCTGTGTGTTTGCAGTGTCTGAAGTAGGTGAAGTGCTACATGTCTGTGTGTTGGCAGTGTCTGAAGAAGGTGAAGTGCTACTTGTGTGTGTTTGCAGTGTCTGAAGTAGGTGAAGTGTTACATGTCTGTGTTTGCAGTGTCTGAAGAAGGTGAAGTGCTACATGTGTGTGTGTTTGCAGTGTCTGAAGTAGGTGAAGTGCTTCATGTCTGTGTGTTTGCAGTGTCTGAAGAAGGTGAAGTGCTACATATCTGTGTGTTTGCAGTGTCTGAAGAAGGTGAAGTGCTACATATTTGTGTGTTTGCAGTGTCTGAAGAAGGTGAAGTGCTACTTGTGTGTGTTTGCAGTGTCTGAAGTAGGTGAAGTGTTACATGTCTGTGTGTTTGCAGTGTCTGAAGTAGGTGAAGTGCTACATGTCTGTGTGTTTGCAGTGTCTGAAGAAGGTGAAGTGCTACATGTCTGTGTGTTGGCAGTGTCTGAAGTAGGTGAAGTGCTACTTGTGTGTGTTTGCAGTGTCTGAAGTAGGTGAAGTGTTACATGTCTGTGTGTTTGCAGTGTCTGAAGAAGGTGAAGTGCTACATGTCTGTGTGTTTGCAGTGTCTGAAGTAGGTGAAGTGCTACTTGTGTGTGTTTGCAGTGTCTGAAGAAGGTGAAGTGCTACATGTCTGTGTGTTTGCAGTGTCTGAAGTAGGTGAAGTGCTACATGTGTGTGTGTTTGCAGTGTCTGAAGTAGGTGAAGTGCTTCATGTCTGTGTGTTGGCAGTGTCTGAAGTAGGTGAAGTGCTACATGTCTGTGTTTGCAGTGTCTGAAGAAGGTGAAGTGCTACATGTCTGTGTGTTGGCAGTGTCTGAAGTGGTGAAGTGCTACATGTGTGTGTGTTTGCAGTGTCTGAAGTGGTGCAGTGCTACATGTCTGTGTTGGCAGTGTCTGAAGAAGGTGAAGTGCTACATGTCTGTGTTGGCAGTGTCTGAAGAAGGTGAAGTGCTACATGTGTGTGTGTTTGCAGTGTCTGAAGTAGGTGAAGTGCTACATGTCTGTGTTGGCAGTGTCTGAAGTGGTGAAGTGCTACATGTGTGTGTGTTTGCAGTGTCTGAAGTAGGTGAAGTGTTACTTGTGTGTGTTTGCAGTGTCTGAAGTAGGTGAAGTGCTTCATGTCTGTGTGTTTGCAGTGTCTGAAGAAGGTGAAGTGCTACATGTGTGTGTGTTGGCAGTGTCTGAAGTAGGTGAAGTGCTACATGTCTGTGTTGGCAGTGTCTGAAGTAGGTGAAGTGCTACATGTCTGTGTGTTGGCAGTGTCTGAAGTAGGTGAAGTGCTACATGTCTGTGTTGGCAGTGTCTGAAGTAGGTGAAGTGCTACATGTCTGTGTGTTGGCAGTGTCTGAAGTAGGTGAAGTGTTACATGTCTGTGTGTTGGCAGTGTCTGAAGTAGGTGAAGTGTTACATGTCTGTGTGTTGGCAGTGTCTGAAGTAGGTGAAGTGCTACATGTCTGTGTGTTGGCAGTGTCTGAAGTAGGTGAAGTGCTACATGTCTGTGTGTTGGCAGTGTATGAAGAAGGTGAAGTGCTACATGTCTGTGTTGGCAGTGTCTGAAGTAGGTGAAGTGCTACATGTCTGTGTGTTTGCAGTGTCTGAAGTAGGTGAAGTGCTACATGTCTGTGTGTTGGCAGTGTCTGAAGTAGGTGAAGTGTTACATGTCTGTGTGTTGGCAGTGTCTGAAGTAGGTGAAGTGTTACTTGTGTGTGTTGGCAGTGTCTGAAGTAGGTGAAGTGCTACATGTGTGTGTTTGCAGTGTCTGAAGTAGGTGCAGTGTTACATGACTGTGTGTTTGCAGTGTCTGAAGTAGGTGAAGTGCTACATGTGTGTGTGTTGGCAGTGTCTGAAGAAGGTGAAGTGTTACATGTCTGTGTGTTGGCAGTGTCTGAAGAAGGTGAAGTGCTACATGTCTGTGTGTTGGCAGTGTCTGAAGTAGGTGAAGTGCTACATGTCTGTGTGTTGGCAGTGTCTGAAGTAGGTGAAGTGTTACATGTCTGTGTTGGCAGTGTCTGAAGTAGGTGAAGTGCTACATGTCTGTGTTGGCAGTGTCTGAAGTAGGTGAAGTGCTACATGTCTGTGTTGGCAGTGTCTGAAGTAGGTGAAGCGCTACATGTCTGTGTGTTTGCAGTGTCTGAAGAAGGTGAAGTGCTACATGTGTGTGTGTTTGCAGTGTCTGAAGAAGGTGAAGCGCTACATGTCTGTGTGTTGGCAGTGTCTGAAGTAGGTGAAACTCTACATGTCTGTGTGTTGGCAGTGTCTGAAGTAGGTGAAGTGCTACATGTCTGTGTGTTGGCAGTGTCTGAAGTAGGTGAAGTGCTACATGTCTGTGTGTTTGCAGTGTCTGAAGTAGGTGAAACTCTACATGTCTGTGTGTTGGCAGTGTCTGAAGAAGGTGAAGTGCTACATGTCTGTGTGTTTGCAGTGTCTGAAGTAGGTGAAGTGCTACATGTCTGTGTGTTGGCAGTGTCTGAAGTAGGTGAAGTGCTACATGTGTGTGTGTTTGCAGTGTCTGAAGTAGGTGAAGCGCTACATGTCTGTGTGTTTGCAGTGTCTGAAGAAGGTGAAGTGCTACATGTCTGTGTGTTTGCAGTGTCTGAAGTAGGTGAAGTGCTACATGTCTGTGTGTTGGCAGTGTCTGAAGTAGGTGAAGCGCTACATGTCTGTGTGTTTGCAGTGTCTGAAGAAGGTGAAGTGCTACATGTCTGTGTGTTGGCAGTGTCTGAAGTAGGTGAAGTGCTACATGTCTGTGTGTTTGCAGTGTCTGAAGTAGGTGAAGTGCTACATGTCTGTGTGTTTGCAGTGTCTGAAGTAGGTGAAACTCTACATGTCTGTGTGTTTGCAGTGTCTGAAGTAGGTGAAGTGCTACATGTCTGTGTGTTGGCAGTGTCTGAAGTAGGTGAAGTGCTACATGTCTCTGTGTTTGCAGTGTCTGAAGAAGGTGAAGTGCTACATGTGTGTGTGTTTGCAGTGTCTGAAGTAGGTGAAGTGCTACATATTTGTGTGTTTGCAGTGTCTGAAGAAGGTGAAGTGCTACATATTTGTGTGTTTGCAGTGTCTGAAGTAGGTGAAGTGCTACATGTCTGTGTGTTTGCAGTGTCTGAAGTAGGTGAAACTCTACATGTCTGTGTGTTGGCAGTGTCTGAAGAAGGTGAAGTGCTACATGTCTGTGTGTTTGCAGTGTCTGAAGTAGGTGAAGTGCTACATGTCTGTGTGTTGGCAGTGTCTGAAGTAGGTGAAGCGCTACATGTCTGTGTGTTTGCAGTGTCTGAAGTAGGTGAAGTGCTACATGTCTGTGTGTTTGCAGTGTCTGAAGAAGGTGAAGTGCTACATGTGTGTGTGTTTGCAGTGTCTGAAGTAGGTGAAGTGCTACATATTTGTGTGTTTGCAGTGTCTGAAGAAGGTGAAGTGCTACATATTTGTGTGTTTGCAGTGTCTGAAGAAGGTGAAGTGCTACATGTCTGTGTGTTGGCAGTGTCTGAAGTAGGTGAAGCGCTACATGTCTGTGTGTTGGCAGTGTCTGAAGTAGGTGAAGTGCTACATGTCTGTGTGTTTGCAGTGTCTGAAGAAGGTGAAGCGCTACATATTTGTGTGTTTGCAGTGTCTGAAGAAGGTGAAGTGCTACATGTCTGTGTGTTGGCAGTGTCTGAAGTAGGTGAAGTGCTACATGTCTGTGTGTTTGCAGTGTCTGAAGAATGTGAAGTGCTACATATCTGTGTGTTGGCAGTGTCTGAAGAAGGTGAAGTGCTACATATTTGTGTGTTTGCAGTGTCTGAAGAAGGTGAAGTGCTACATGTCTGTGTGTTGGCAGTGTCTGAAGTAGGTGAAGTGCTACATGTCTGTGTGTTTGCAGTGTCTGAAGTAGGTGAAGTGCTTCATGTCTGTGTGTTTGCAGTGTCTGAAGAAGGTGAAGTGCTACATGTCTGTGTGTTGGCAGTGTCTGAAGTAGGTGAAGTGCTACTTGTGTGTGTTTGCAGTGTCTGAAGTAGGTGAAGTGTTACATGTCTGTGTTTGCAGTGTCTGAAGAAGGTGAAGTGCTACATGTCTGTGTGTTGGCAGTGTCTGAAGTAGGTCAAGCGCTACATGTCTGTGTGTTGGCAGTGTCTGAAGTAGGTGAAGTGCTACATGTCTGTGTGTTGGCAGTGTCTGAAGTAGGTGAAGTGCTTCATGTCTGTGTGTTTGCAGTGTCTGAAGCGGTGAAGTGCTACATGTGTGTGTTGGCAGTGTCTGAAGTAGGTGAAGCGCTACATGTCTGTGTTGGCAGTGTCTGAAGTAGGTGAAGCGCTACATGTCTGTGTGTTTGCAGTGTCTGAAGTAGGTGAAGTGCTACATGTCTGTGTGTTGGCAGTGTCTGAAGTAGGTGAAGTGTTAATTGTGTGTGTTTGCAGTGTCTGAAGAAGGTGAAGTGCTACATGTGTGTGTTGGCAGTGTCTGAAGTAGGTGAAGTGCTACATGTCTGTGTGTTGGCAGTGTCTGAAGTAGGTGAAGTGTTACATGTCTGTGTGTTGGCAGTGTCTGAAGTAGGTGAAGTGCTACATGTCTGTGTGTTGGCAGTGTCTGAAGTAGGTGAAGTGTTACATGTCTGTGTGTTGGCAGTGTATGAAGAAGGTGAAGTGCTACATGTCTGTGTTGGCAGTGTCTGAAGAAGGTTAAGTGCTACATGTCTGTGTGTTGGCAGTGTCTGAAGTGGTGAAGTGCTACATGTGTGTGTGTTGGCAGTGTCTGAAGTAGGTGAAGTGCTACATGTCTGTGTGTTGGCAGTGTCTGAAGTAGGTGAAGTGCTACATGTCTGTGTGTTTGCAGTGTCTGAAGTAGGTGAAGTGCTACATGTCTGTGTGTTGGCAGTGTCTGAAGTAGGTGAAGTGTTACATGTCTGTGTGTTGGCAGTGTCTGAAGTAGGTGAAGTGTTACTTGTGTGTGTTGGCAGTGTCTGAAGTAGGTGAAGTGCTACATGTGTGTGTTTGCAGTGTCTGAAGTAGGAGAAGTGTTACATGTCTGTGTGTTTGCAGTGTCTGAAGTAGGTGAAGTGCTACATGTGTGTGTGTTGGCAGTGTCTGAAGAAGGTGAAGTGTTACATGTCTGTGTGTTGGCAGTGTCTGAAGAAGGTGAAGTGCTACATGTCTGTGTGTTGGCAGTGTCTGAAGTAGGTGAAGTGTTACATGTCTGTGTTGGCAGTGTCTGAAGTAGGTGAAGTGCTACATGTCTGTGTTGGCAGTGTCTGAAGTAGGTGAAGTGCTACATGTCTGTGTTGGCAGTGTCTGAAGTAGGTGAAGCGCTACATGTCTGTGTGTTTGCAGTGTCTGAAGAAGGTGAAGTGCTACATGTGTGTGTGTTTGCAGTGTCTGAAGAAGGTGAAGCGCTACATGTCTGTGTGTTGGCAGTGTCTGAAGTAGGTGAAACTCTACATGTCTGTGTGTTGGCAGTGTCTGAAGTAGGTGAAGTGCTACATGTCTGTGTGTTGGCAGTGTCTGAAGTAGGTGAAGTGCTACATGTCTGTGTGTTTGCAGTGTCTGAAGTAGGTGAAGTGCTACATGTCTGTGTGTTGGCAGTGTCTGAAGAAGGTGAAGTGCTACATGTCTGTGTGTTTGCAGTGTCTGAAGTAGGTGAAGTGCTACATGTCTGTGTGTTTGCAGTGTCTGAAGTAGGTGAAGCGCTACATGTCTGTGTGTTGGCAGTGTCTGAAGTAGGTGAAGTGCTACATGTCTGTGTGTTTGCAGTGTCTGAAGTAGGTGAAGTGCTACATGTCTGTGTGTTTGCAGTGTCTGAAGTAGGTGAAGCGCTACATGTCTGTGTGTTGGCAGTGTCTGAAGTAGGTGAAGTGCTACATGTCTGTGTGTTGGCAGTGTCTGAAGTAGGTGAAGTGCTACATGTCTGTGTGTTGGCAGTGTCTGAAGTAGGTGAAGTGCTACATGTCTGTGTGTTGGCAGTGTCTGAAGTAGGTGAAGTGCTACATGTCTGTGTGTTGGCAGTGTCTGAAGTAGGTGAAGTGCTACATGTCTGTGTGTTTGCAGTGTCTGAAGTAGGTGAAGTGCTACATGTCTGTGTGTTTGCAGTGTCTGAAGTAGGTGAAGTGCTACATGTCTGTGTGTTTGCAGTGTCTGAAGTAGGTGAAGTGCTACATGTCTGTGTGTTTGCAGTGTCTGAAGAAGGTGAAGTGCTACATGTCTGTGTGTTTGCAGTGTCTGAAGTAGGTGAAGTGCTACATGTCTGTGTGTTTGCAGTGTCTGAAGAAGGTGAAGTGCTACATGTGTGTGTTTGCAGTGTCTGAAGAAGGTGAAGTGCTACATGTCTGTGTGTTGGCAGTGTCTGAAGTAGGTGAAGTGCTACATGTCTGTGTGTTGGCAGTGTCTGAAGAAGGTGAAGTGCTACATGTCTGTGTGTTGGCAGTGTCTGAAGTAGGTGAAGTGCTACATGTCTGTGTGTTGGCAGTGTCTGAAGTAGGTGAAGTGCTACATGTCTGTGTGTTGGCAGTGTCTGAAGTAGGTGAAGTGCTACATGTCTGTGTGTTGGCAGTGTCTGAAGTAGGTGAAGTGCTACATGTCTGTGTGTTGGCAGTGTCTGAAGTAGGGTGAAGTGCTACATGTCTGTGTGTTTGCAGTGTCTGAAGAAGGTGAAGTGCTACATGTCTGTGTGTTTGCAGTGTCTGAAGTAGGTGAAGTGCTACATGTCTGTGTGTTGGCAGTGTCTGAAGTAGGTGAAGTGCTACATGTCTGTGTGTTGGCAGTGTCTGAAGTAGGTGAAGTGCTACATGTCTGTGTGTTGGCAGTGTCTGAAGTAGGTGAAGTGCTACATGTCTGTGTGTTGGCAGTGTCTGAAGTAGGTGAAGTGCTACATGTCTGTGTGTTGGCAGTGTCTGAAGTAGGTGAAGTGCTACATGTCTGTGTGTTGGCAGTGTCTGAAGTAGGTGAAGTGCTACATGTCTGTGTGTTGGCAGTGTCTGAAGTAGGTGAAGTGCTACATGTCTGTGTTTGCAGTGTCTGAAGTAGGTGAAGTGCTACATGTCTGTGTGTTTGCAGTGTCTGAAGTAGGTGAAGTGCTACATGTCTGTGTGTTGGCAGTGTCTGAAGTAGGTGAAGTGCTACATGTCTGTGTGTTGGCAGTGTCTGAAGTAGGTGAAGTGCTACATGTCTGTGTGTTTGCAGTGTCTGAAGTAGGTGAAGTGCTACATGTCTGTGTGTTGGCAGTGTCTGAAGTAGGTGAAGTGCTACATGTCTGTGTGTTGGCAGTGTCTGAAGTAGGTGAAGTGCTACATGTCTGTGTGTTGGCAGTGTCTGAAGTAGGTGAAGTGCTACATGTCTGTGTGTTGGCAGTGTCTGAAGTAGGTGAAGTGCTACATGTCTGTGTGTTGGCAGTGTCTGAAGTAGGTGAAGTGCTACATGTCTGTGTGTTGGCAGTGTCTGAAGTAGGTGAAGTGCTACATGTCTGTGTGTTTGCAGTGTCTGAAGAAGGTGAAGTGCTACATGTCTGTGTGTTGGCAGTGTCTGAAGTAGGTGAAGTGCTACATGTCTGTGTGTTGGCAGTGTCTGAAGTAGGTGAAGTGCTACATGTCTGTGTGTTGGCAGTGTCTGAAGTAGGTGAAGTGCTACATGTCTGTGTTGGCAGTGTCTGAAGTAGGTGAAGTGCTACATGTCTGTGTTGGCAGTGTCTGAAGTAGGTGAAGTGCTACATGTCTGTGTTGGCAGTGTCTGAAGTAGGTGAAGCGCTACATGTCTGTGTGTTTGCAGTGTCTGAAGAAGGTGAAGTGCTACATGTGTGTGTGTTTGCAGTGTCTGAAGAAGGTGAAGCGCTACATGTCTGTGTGTTGGCAGTGTCTGAAGTAGGTGAAGTGCTACATGTCTGTGTGTTGGCAGTGTCTGAAGTAGGTGAAGTGCTACATGTCTGTGTGTTGGCAGTGTCTGAAGTAGGTGAAGTGCTACATGTCTGTGTGTTTGCAGTGTCTGAAGTAGGTGAAACTCTACATGTCTGTGTGTTGGCAGTGTCTGAAGTAGGTGAAGTGCTACATGTCTGTGTGTTGGCAGTGTCTGAAGTAGGTGAAGTGCTACATGTCTGTGTGTTGGCAGTGTCTGAAGTAGGTGAAGTGCTACATGTCTGTGTTGGCAGTGTCTGAAGTAGGTGAAGTGCTACATGTCTGTGTGTTTGCAGTGTCTGAAGAAGGTGAAGTGCTACATGTCTGTGTGTTTGCAGTGTCTGAAGAAGGTGAAGTGCTACATGTCTGTGTGTTGGCAGTGTCTGAAGTAGGTGAAGTGCTACATGTCTGTGTGTTGGCAGTGTCTGAAGTAGGTGAAGTGCTACATGTCTGTGTGTTGGCAGTGTCTGAAGTAGGTGAAGTGCTACATGTCTGTGTGTT